>JAAGKR010000187.1:73685-162219 GCA_011419295.1 Clarias macrocephalus | reverse complement strand
TGTGTGTGTGTTTAGAGTGTGTTTCTCTCACACACACACACACACACACACACACACACACACACACACACACACACACACACACACACACACACACACACACACACACACACCACTGCAGGCTAATGCCCTCACATGCCTGAGGCCTCCGTACCAGACAGGCCAGCAGTGGGACCTTCCAAAGTCAACAGCGGTGAACAAACAGCACCAAGTAGTTGGAGCCATAGTTATCAGTGGCACATATTTGCTGAATAATAGGAAGCTTTGGTGTTCACAGGACTACAGCAGATCTAGCCTGAAAGAGTCTTAGAAGGAGAAACCAGCTTTTGGTGGTCAGACCATCACTTCTTGACTATACTGTAAAAAACACCCGGATGCTCCTGATCCCTCTGTCCAGGTTTATCTGCCCTGAATGTGATATCTGATCTCTAGCCTGTATTCAAGCCTGCCAGTCAAAAATGGATGGTCAAAAATGAATGAAATTTATGACAACACTTTTGCTGACACTGTGACAAAATAATAATGTTTTGCTCTTGCTGAGCAAAATATTATTTTTTCAAATACCAGCGAATTTGGATATATTTACAGGGCCAAAATAAATCTTGAGGTGACATAGTGTGGTGGTGTGGTGCTTAAATACGGCACAGTAAGGTTTAAGCATGTGTAAAGGAGCAAACCTGTGGGCATAGCAGACCACAAGAATGACAGAAAAAAAGAGAAAAAAGGGACAGTTAGAGCCGCCTGCTGAGAAACAGTGACAAAGCAATCGTCTAATTTGACTGTTAAAATGAGACATAAGGAGAAACATTAGATAAACAAATTAGAATGAGAATGCAGATAAAAGTGAGGGCAAATCTCGTTATCACGATCAAGTGTGAGACTGATTCACAGTGATGCCTGCTACTGGACATATGAATGAAGGTTATAGAAATACAGCAATGTTATTGCTTTAAAATTACAAAGCACTGCTGTTTCATAGCCAGTAGCCCAGCATTAACTGTAAAGACTATGTGACATTGCTGTCTGGTCTGGAGATACATGTCTAATCATCTGATAGGCTATGAGAGTGTTACTACTGTATGATAGCACAGTCGTTCAAGCCTTATTTGACGGACAATTTTCCGCAGCCCATATTATTATATTGCTTTATTGACCAGTAACTTATATCTCAAATCAATACATAGTTGAATATAATCAAGGATCTATTCCAAGAACCATAAAAGCCATAATTAACATGTTCTGTATTGACACTCTTGACTAAAAGCATTTTATTTGTTTTGTTTAAAAAAAATAATAAAATCATATCTCTTCTAAGGCTTGGCTCAGACTTCATGATCTCCGACCTAATTTAAACAGATAAGATAAAGGTGAATGGATCATTACCATATACTATGGAGGTACAGTCCACCGTGGGACTTTTGTACAAAGTCGGGATAGCTTCATGCAATTTAAGATGAAACTGTAATCTTCATTAATAATTGTAAATGAGCTACTTATTTAAATTTACAGCAATTTCAGTTTCAGTAATTGGATAAATAGTTGGATTTTATGACATGATCAAAAAAAAAAATCCACATTTACCACCCCATTCATCCCATTATTTAATTAAGTGCTACACCCAAACATTTAAGTAACTAAGTTATCATGTCACTGCCTGGTAGCTATTTTGCCTAAAATTTATATTTGTAAGTATTGTTTTAAACTACAGTATATAAAAGTATGACAATAATCTCATATCACTTTAGAATAACTGAGCAATTAAAAAAATTTAATAAAAAAAACAAACAAACAAAAAAACAAGCACTGCTAAACACATAATGTATTCTTCACCTATGGAGGCGCCCGCTATTAGAGTTAGCTGATGCCATGGAGTGTAACAAGAAACCGATGCTCTTATGTAATATGTAGTTTTACAAAGCTATATTCTCTTTTCCGGACAGTGGACTTCTGTGGGGACATCAGGCTTGTTGCTCAATCGGTTTGTGGCATTTTGCTGATCCACTAAGGATCAGCTGATAAAGACCAGGGCCCCATTTACTCAGTAAACGGGAAATGATTTTGTCGCTTGCCTTTCATGTGCTTGTAATCAAATGGTATCAAAGGGCATGCAGGAAAGAATACCAGTGATAAGCGTCCCTCCCCTGCCATTTCACCAGTTAGAGGTCTATTTTATCAGCTCGGCTTGCTTTGAAGTACTCTATAAGACACTAAAGGTGAAATGGTTATAAAGCCTTTTTTTTTTTTTTTTTTTTTTTAAATATTGACCAAACCAGCCTCCACACAAGCAAGTTTACAGTAACTATGTACTGTATGTTGTTTGGGTTATCTACCTTTCTGGTCAAGACTAGTTTGAACCACCTTCTACTAGTGTAACAATGTTATTTTGACCTTTAAAGGTAGAGACATTTGAAAGTCCTGAAAGGAGTTTTGTAACACTACAATTGAAATTTACTCAAAAATAATAAAAATCTCAACACTAAGTCACGATTAATTATTTTATTTACTATTTTTTGTTTGCATAAATGATCAATGGTTGAAGAATTCAAGGAAAAATAGAGTAAATAGGATCATAGTTATCCAGGACTGCTCTCTTCCAAAAATGTTAAAATCAGTCAAATCCCATAAACCTTTCAAAAGCTCCCCCCCCCACCCTACCATACTGCAATTCTTGTGACATTTTACCACAGCCCTACTGTCACTGTACAGAATATCACTCTCTCCTTACAAGAGAACAAAACCTAATAAAAAATATGTCTTTCTAAAGAAAATACTGTACAGTATATAAGTATGGCTAAAAACTCCACAGAGCCACTTTCAGATGTTTTGTTAATATCCATCATACAATCACAGCTGCAGAAACTCCAAATTTAAGTCTGGTTAAATTTATCTCATCATGTAATCACAGATTTGCAGTGTTAGTCTTCGACAAAAAACTGTATAGCCTCTAGTCTTGGTCAGGTTTGTGATTTCCACACAGAATTATTTAAAAACAAATCTTTTTATTGAAATTTGACAAATTTGTAAAAAATAATAAAAACATAAATGAAGGCATAACATTGCTAGTTTTTATTAGTTTTTATTAGATTTTATTAGAGACTCCGTGGCTTATTAGTGGCTCCGTGGAGTTTTTAGCCATACTTATATACTGTACAGTATTTTCTTTAAAAAGACATTTTTTATTTGGTTTTGTAAGTATGGCAGCCTATAGGAAAAACCTATATATGAACATTCTCTAATAAATAATTTTTAATAAAGGTTATACATATACTGTATTACAGGATTTAGTATTATAAGTTAATGATAATCAATGCATAATACTTTGATCAATCACATCATCATTCGCATCCATCAATGTATTATCACCTGAGATAGTCAGGAAATAATCACTGATTAATTAAGAGCTGCTCTGGGCTCAATGACCAAATCAGCAAACACAAAAACAGGGTGCAAGGTAATTGCGCAAGTTGTTGTGGATAAACTACATCACCATGCAGTAGACACAGGTTCATGTGCCAGCCAGTGCCCCACACCCAGCTACTGGGGTTTCAGGAAAACCTTAGTGCCAGTGCAAAGCCCAGATAAAATGAAAGGGTTGCATCAGGAAGGCATAAAACCTGTGCCAAACTAAAATGCATAAATTGGATGAACCTCTGTGACATCCCTAATGGGAGCAGCCGACAGAACAAAAAAAATATAGTGATATCATCCCTCACTTTTATCTATCTTTATGATATTATGTGCTTAACATAAAAGTTAACATACACTTTGTGTATTCAATACAAAAAATCATAATTTAATAATAAAAACAAACAAACAGCAAAAGATGCAGAATAATCAGATTATTTTATCACAATCATAATCATTAAATGCCAGATCATAAAAGATGAGCTGAAAGCGGTATTTTACAAAAAAAAATCCCAAAAGATGAAGAACTGTTTAAAAGTTTCAAACATTTTTCTTATTACCTAACATCATGAATTTTCCTTATCATGTCTTCTTATTAAAAAGTTTAATACATAATTGAAGTAGGTTGAGATTGGACAGATCAACAAACCTTAACAAACTCAGGAAACTGTCACTCAATAAGAAGTGAGCAATACATGACATTATAATGTATGTACAATTTAGCACTGGCCGATAGCTTTTAAAAAATACCCTTTTTAATTAATAGGAGATTATTTTCTCGAAGGCTGCTCTACCAGCAGCTAATAATGTGCTATAATGTGCTAACAAAATTAATTAAACTATCAAAAGGCATTTTTGTTTAAAATCTTTCTCCCTGCTTTGCTGTCAGATTTAGTTTTGTTTTCGATGTGTAAATGCACATGTGCATGCTTATTGTGAGGCTCTTTTATTGTGGGGGTGGTAGCAGGTTTTAAAAAAAATAATTTTAAGTAATATTAAAAAAATATCCGTCAAATATCTTGCTTATTTAATAAAAGGTGATCTTTTAAATTTAGCTTTATTAAGGAATAGAAAAGAATAGTACTTTTTGACATTACTCTTAAATATCCCAATAATAATCATTTTAAGCCATCAGGACAGCTCTGTTAAGCAACATTATTACACATTTAGATAGCAAGCTGTTGAGCACATACTGTAAATGTCCAGAAATCATGTAAAGTATAGCATAAAAAGCTACAGATCATCTTGAAATACAAGAGGGATTGAATTATTCTTTTGAGATTATTAATTGAATTATTGTTTTAAGGAGATTATTTTCTTGAAGCCTGCTCTACCAGCAGCTAACAATGTGCTATAATGTGCTAACAAAATGAATATTTTATATTTTAGAGATACATGAAAATTCCATGTGTGAACAACTGTCTAAACTGTCTCATTCTGATGACCTAAGGTTCATAATAATACCAGGCCTGACCAGGGCTTTAGTCGGGTTAACCTTCTTCTGGGTCTTTCAGTAGGTTTACAGTTGAAGTAAAGAACTCCTTATACGAAGTTTAGATATGTTGAGTTTAAAACATCATTTACTGCAGAGCTTGAAACAGCTGTTAAAAGTGTCTCTATCTGATTTAATGTAATTCCAATGTGATGCCATATAATGACCCATACTCCCATGTGGTTTGAGAAGCAAACCATTCTGATTATGCTTCCACTGTATATGACAAAATATTAAAAGCCAGTACCTGTGACCTCCCATGGTCAGTCCATGACTTGTAATGCTGTAACTACAGGTATTGCTGTGCCATTACTTCTTCTTCTTTTTCTTCTTCTTTTCATGAAGATCGGATTTTTACATAGATACTGTGACATCCCAATAGCCATAACATCAATCAGATGGGAAAACTGAAAGCTAGCTGCACTTGACCCAGGGAGGGGAATGTGTGTGGGCTCATCTAATGAGTTCACAAGCCTGGCCCCTCAAGCTGATGCTGCTGGAGGACATCCACACAGGCTTGAGCTGAAGATGACTTGGGTTAATGAGGGCTGGCTGAAAGATGCATCCTGCTTTCTACACATCACTGTATTATGGGCTGCTATAACTGTAAGGCATGGTGCTCCCTCACTGCTGGAGGAAGCAGATATAGTGTAAGGAGGTGACAAACTGACAAGAAATCCAGAAGAATGTTATCCACAAGAATATTGTACAGGGCTGAGGATGAACATATGCATCAAAGAATTCATGAAACAAATAGTTAATAAGAGCAATTTCATAACAAATACATACATATTGTAGCTATCTTATAAAAATGAAAAAATCTTTTATGCTTATGTTATGTTTTTTTTTTTTTTTGTTTGAACCATCATTTACTTTTGTGGAGTTTAATTGGATTTATATTCAACCTATCTCATCATTACTAGATTCTTTTTCATATTATGGGAAATAAAACCATTTAAATTAATTAAAGGGGATACAGACATACACAAACCTGAGAGTGGGAGTGGGATTACAATAAAACAGTCCCACGCACATCTCTAGTTAAGAACTGTTATGAATTTGAGTGATTATGAAGTGGCAGAGCCAGAATCCACAGACAGTGTTGGCATTTCTACCTTTGAATTTCAGTTTTTCCAGAGTTTTCTAGTGTTTCTGGCAGTGAGGTAGTAGGGTTAGTATGGAAAAAAAATCTGGTTAGGGCCATTACTACTTAAAGCTCAAAATCACAACAGAGATACGAATATAAACATAAATCTGTACCTGAAAAGCTGAAAAGTTTTCCCATCTGAATGATGTTACAATTGGGGTTAATCAGTTAATAATCAGTTAATAAATTCTAAACATTATGCTCAATTTCCGATGTGCTGTAGGTCATAGCTAAAACACCAAGCATTATATCACTTTCCTATTACTTACTCAGACTGAACTTATACATAGCAATTATATTTTAAATGTTGAATAAAAGTAGATAGTTGATTGTGTTACACCCAAATACCTAATTAAAGAGCATGTTGTCTGACTGCTGAATGTCTGTCAAGCACAGGTGTCAATGATGAACATGATGTGGGCAACCTATGAAGGAAAAAGGAATCTGTGTGTGTGTGTGTGTGTGTGTGTGTGTGTGTGTGTGTGTGTGTGTGTGTGTGTGTGTGTGTGTGTGTGCGTGTGTGCGTGTGTGTGTGTGTGTGTGTTTGCATTTGAGCGCATGTGCATGAAAGATCTGGGCACAAGGCTGCTCCCTCCTCACAGCCCGGTTCCCACAGCTGGGCAGGGCTCACTGCAGGGCTAGGGAGGGAGGATACAAGAACCACAAAAGCCCTCAGGAATGCACTTCTACTGGGATTCTGAAAGGAAGCCAGTCCATTCCACTCAGACCAGGAGAAATTTGTACATCCATTGACTCATATACATACAATACTCTGTATTTAATTTATAGAATATCCCACATACAGTTAAATATGATGATAGAAAATAAATGCATACATTTTAAAGTGTGGTTTAAACTAGTTCAACTACATCGTTGCAAATGTAATTGCACTATTTGGAGACAAGTGTAAGCTTCTAAAAAACATTCTTCTGGTTATGGACAGTGTCATGGTTACAGTGTTCAAAAGAATACAGAAGATGGCTAATTCAATATCTGTCTACAGCAGTGTAATGAATGGTGAAGAATGCTAAATAATTTATCTAAAAATCAATGCTCGCACTGAAATGCACGTTATCTCAAAAGCGGGTTTAACAGTAAATTTTGACTTTGCTTTCAGCCACAAAAGACAAGCAAAATAAGCGCAGACCTTGATATTTTTCTCTCTCTCTCTCTCTCTCTCTCTCTCTCAAACACCTTTCCCTTCCCCCTCTCTATTCCATTCAAAGCTATCCATCTCTGTGTTCCTTTTTGAGGTAGAACTATCTTCCAAAAGTGTGACATTGTTTCCCACGCTGGGTGCTGTGAGGTTATTAATGTGTGGGCGTAGTTTCGATCAGTCAGGTAAGCCAGGTTTCTGCTAACTTGACTGCATACCTTTGAGCCATATCGGGACACACAATGATCTGTGGAATTCTCTACATGCCTGTCATAATCATAGAGGCGGCACTTTTAGAGAAAGCAAACAGAGCTAACCCCCTTGGTCTAATCTGTTTTTTGCATTTGCATTTGTCAGTCAAAGGTCAGCCCTGTCACCAGTCGGAAACTGCCTACACATTCGATTTGGAGCACATAAATACTTTGTCTCTCAGTTATCATAATATATAAAAGGATTGAATTAGACTACATTAACTACAATGTTTGGATGTCTGTATAACACAGGTATTACAGAATCTCCTTCACACCAAGCTACTACATTTTAGTCATTTGGGAAAAAAATATAGACAATTAGTCTATGCACCCCATTTCAATGCATGTTAATCTGTTCCAACACTGCACTTGATGTGATATGTGTCCAGTCTTCTTGGCACTTTCTGCTCTCCTATGCTACTTAAATACTTTCATGATGGTGGTTTTAGTATTTGTACGTGTTCATGTTTTCCAGTAAAGCCATTATTTCTTCAGAAAGATCTATGAAAACCTTACATTCAACCATTCCGCCATTTACACATCCTTTCATTACTAGTCTTCTGGTTCTATTTCCCCTAATCAGACAGCTATGGCACAAAAAAGGTTAATTTTCCATTTTGCCCTTTTGCTTGACTCTGAAGGAATGTATGATTAGCTCTCAGCTTACATCCCACAACCCACACTATAAAATCACTTGAGTAAAGCAAATGTTAATTTCCGATACCACTGATGCAAGTCATCCACTAGTGTTAACACCTTGCTCAATTTTAATGATTTTCTCTGTTAAATAGTTAAACTTTATTTGTTTTTCAATATTACAATTTTAATATCGCTTTGTACTAATATCTCTGAATGAGTATACACACACATATTAGCATTTCTTAAGTCTTTTGTTTATTGACAATCATTAATGAAGCACAAAGAAGAGCTGAGAATAAAGCAATCCTAAGCTATCCATTGTCAGTCCCACACAAAAAAATCTTGCAGAGACAAGTCCCCTTTGCTCTCACTCCCTTCCTTTCTCTCTCAGTCTAACACTTCATGGCAGTGATTGAATCACCCTGTCCTTTGCTGTGAGGGCCTACCTTGTTTAATCCTTTACGTGGCGGGTCACTCTGTGAGCGGATGCTGTGTAAACACTGCGGGTCCTTGATGTGGGAGCTCTTGGGGAAGAGAGCAGGGGCTGGGGTTATGGAGTCTCCCAGCCCTTGGGAACAATGAGCCTTTAGAATGTAAGGGCACTGGTGCGCTGACCCCAGCAAATAAGAATCATGTTCTGGCATTCCAGTCCTGATTGGCACTTGGAGGCTAGAAAAATTTCAAAGGGACACAGGAAATGCTACTTTTGTAATTGGTTATATATTAGTAGTGTTTTTTGTTTCATTTAATGAATAAGGAAACTCCTGGGAAACACATTTTAAAAGGTAGTTTACTATTCCTTGGGAGGTAACCAGTAAAACTTCTGGTAGTGATAGATAGCAGACAACTTCTGTAACATATTTCCCCCTTTCTTTTCATTCAGTCTCATTATTCTGCTCCTATTTGTGCCATATAAAATAAAAGAGCACAAAACCTTTCGTCAATATCTAAATGCATAGGCAGCCACAGAGCATGTCAGGAGAAAAGCCACCTATAATGATTTTTTGTAGTTTTTAAAGACTAACAGTCCGCATGTAATTGGACAGTGAATGAAAAGAATTTACCACAAAATGGTTGCTAGGATTCTGTAAATCATTATTTGTCATTGTTCAATTTTAAGTCTAGTGTGCTGTAGTATATAGTTAAAGCAACAAGAATTATAATTACTCTCCCATTACTTATTTAGGCTGTACTATACAGTGATTACCTTTCATAATACACTGCATTTGCAGTTTCATCACTGGCTTGTGAGCACTGTGTTCCGGAATGTAAAGGAGAAAATAAAAAATGCACCTAATCACATTTGGAAGAGCAATGTTACATATTGTGGTAGAGCAATGTTAAGTATTGTGACAGCCAGTCAGTCATCTTTTTTTTTAATCACATGGCACTTGGTGGATACATATACTATTCTCTAAATACATTATGGCAATGGAGCAGAAAAAATGTGCTTGCCCCTTCCAGAAACATTACACAATGACACCTATCAAACTGAGAACTGGGCAAAGTTTATTTTTGCCTTAGTGCAAAAAAAATAAATAAATCACAAAACAGCTTTTTCTAAGGAAACCTAGGAAGTAAAGCTAGTCCAGCATTGGTCACACTATCACTAAGCTCAAGTAATGCATATGAATGCATGCACGTGAGAAAACACACACATGCTCACATACGCACGCATGCACCCACACGTGCACACACACAGGAACACACGAACAAAAACACACGATCTCTATCTTTTTCTCTGTCTCTCACTTTGATCTCACTTTGATATGCAATCTAGGGGAAAAGTAAAAAAGGCAGATCCATCTTCTTATAAATTAAACATAAGTTGTGACATTCCGACTGCCTTCTATTAAACCCCAAACAAGACATGGGAACCAACTTGGACAGGACCAACCACAGACCTACCCTCATTCTTCTTATACCTTGTCTCCATAAACCCCTCTTCAAGAGTAAGTCATGCAGGCCGAGCCAATCCGGGAAGTGGCTGCCTGTCAGCCTCACCTGCTCTACAACCTCATGAGTTATGACACCCTTGTGCAGGCTCACAGAGGACTATATACGACAGAATAAGGTGAAGGCAATGTAAAACATGTGAAATCAGGTCTGGAATTTTACCCCTCCTTGTTTCTATACAAGAGGGAAATTTGATAAAGTTAGATAATGGGGCAACTTCTTCCAAGATATAAGGTAGCAAACTCACTGATAGTCTGACTACTTACAGCCATCACTACTCACAGGGTTTACTGGAGTAAATTACTTGAAATGTGACATCTGAGTAAATCCCATTGAAGTGGAGACTCTTATCAACAGAAACATGATCTGCTCTAATCAGCAACCCTACATAGTGTACAGGAAGTAAGCTCAAATGATCAGAGATAAGTCAAAGCTTTAAGCAGAAAACAGAATAATATTGGTACCTTCAAAAAAGAATAAGCTTGGCACATTTGTTCAAACATTTCCGGATCAACTTGGCTGATGTCCAGAAAATTTAGCTAGGATAAGACGCTGATGTGTGTTTCTGGCGGGATTTTATTCAAGATGAAGAGAACGATGTTTGGATCATGTGGTCATGTATTTACTAGAGCTTTAGTATGATTTAAAACCACCACCCATGTTCCAGGTTCATTCCTGGCATTCCTAGGGGAAAGGCAAAAAGTGTCCATTTGTCCTCTGATTTATGGTCACTTTACGGGTCTGAACTCTGACATCTTGGGAGAGCTTTTAAAATGCCTCTGTAATCCCTTGTTTGAGCTGCCTGGAAATGTCTTGTCAATGCCTATCAGTGTACAATTACTGATAGCTTATGTGGTGGCTTTGGGTCAGTCCATAAAACAAGCTGGCAGCAAAATGAAATGTGGTTTGGATACGATTCAAAATGAATTTTGTTTGTAGGTGTTGTGGACCTGTTGTTTTGTGGAACCACATTATTTAACCCTTATGTGTATTTCTGAAGGACAGCGAGAGAGAGAGAGAGAGAGGGGGGGGGGAGAAAACAAGATAACTGGGGCTGTGAATTGACATGTCCTGTTTACACCACAATCAAAGCATGAATCCTGATGAGTGCAAGCCTCTTAAGCATGTCGGTCAGCAATGCGATGGGCTGGAGGTGTGTGGGATGTGCTAAGGAAAAAAAATGTGAGCACAATACAAAGAAAATGTGCCTGTTTACATAATTGTAGAGTCAGGAAGAAGAGTGGAATAGACTAATGTTCAAAATATGGTACTTCATTTGGATTGAAGTGAAGAGTACCAACAAGAAATGAATCAAGCATGCGCTAAACATTAAAAACCACTGTACTGAAATTGGCAGACATCAGAATGAATGAACCATAAAATAAAAACAGGTTATTTAAGCAATGACCATCCTTGTTAATAACCATTTTCTGCATTTTGCTGATGTTACCTCAAAAAGAAAAAAAAGAAGAAGAAGAGAAAAAAAAGACAGACACCATATTACCTGTTCATGTGAATGATGTAACATTATGTCACACTATCTTCTACACAATATCGCCATCACCTGTCAGCCATCCATAGTACATTAGCCCACACTTGAGCCAACAAAATCATCATCCACACAAATGCACTGCGGCAACACATGAGAAGATTTGTAAAGATAGAAAAAAACGTTAGTGGTTTAAAAGGTTAATTGGAAGTTAGGTTTATAACAGTAGTAGCTTTATGACAGCTATAATGATTTCTGAGTCGTCATTTTAATCATTCTTTTTAAGCACAAAATCCTTTTATGTTACCACTTTCAGTCATTTATTTCATAATTTCTACTCATGGTGGTTCGGTGATTAGCACCATACAGGTATTTGGAGTGTGGGTTCCCTCCAGGTACTCTGATTTCATCCCACGACATGACTTCTTTGCAGACTGATATTTCCAAGTTTATGCCGTGCAGTCGGTTGGAAGCCTATCTAGGGTCTCCCCCACCTTATTCCCCCAAATTCCTTTGGACAGGCTCTAAGCCTTCTGCAACACAGGATAAGTGGTATGGAAGATGGATGGATGGATACTAATGGTAACTGAACTTTACACTGTTGACCATAAGAGTGAATAACATTGGGGTGTTGTTGCCACCTAGCTTTCATGAAAGAATCAACATGGTTTTACCCCTACATTGTTACTAACATAGAATTTGTCTTAGTACCTTAAAACCGTTTAAATAAGAATTTCCTTAAATAGCTAGTCTCCATGCTGCATTAGATATTATATAAATACAGGCAACAACTATAAGATCAAGGTTTAATTATTATTTGGTTTTTACACTATTTTTATTGTACAGGTAAAACCTCTTTGAGAATATTTCAGAATACACAAGGGTCATAATAGGTTATAAAATATTCTTGCTTTGTGAGAAAGATATGAGCCACAAACAATGTTTATGTAATATATTAAAATTACATGAATAGTTTGTTGCAGTTCTCTAATATTCAGACCAGCAAGTCAGATGTTAAGAACCATGCCAAGACTTAACGGCAAACAGAAAATAATGAAGTTCAAAGGCACCTATCCACAGATTTTCAAAAGTTTTGCAAAAATAAGTCTTAAGTTGGATCATGGACAAATTAGTCAACATTCATGGCCATAAACAACTATTTACTAATATTAGTTCATTAACACACAAAAATAATAAATAAATATATATATATAATTGATTGATTAATAAACTAAGACATCATTTACATTTAGTAATAAACTAAGACAGCAATTAATAGACAGCCAGGAGCTGTTGCTTAATTCGTATTACTTCCATTATGTCAGTCTCTCTGCTCAACAGGGACAAACTGAAAGTTATCATTTATGCCTTTTTTTTTTTTACTTTCCCCCTTAATTTATATATATTTTTATGTAAAGCTGTATACAAATAAAATTGAATTGAATGACGTGTACTATAAGTAATGAGGTGACTCTGAATGGGGACAGGTGCTTGACCGTGATATGACCGGTCATGTGATCATGTGACCAATGATTGAGGCCTTCAATATATTCTGACTAATCACGAAGGTTTTCTTTTAAAGGAAATTAGCCTGTTTTATTTACCGTGCAAACAACCAGCAAAAAATACGACAATCCCGACATTTTCACTTTACTTTGCTTTAATGGAAAACCTATATACCTGTATTACTCATCGCATCCACAAGGTGGCTGCACTCACACAGAGTATTATTTTTAATGGGCTAACACTAAAATATTGGAACATCAAGGCTAAAAGGTGTCTGGAGGTGAAATGAAATGCTTAGTCAGGGTAAGATTTGTTGATTGATTTGAGTAGTTTAAAACCCTAAATTTTTCCCCGATGAAGCACTTTGATGTATTGCCAGTGTGTTTTGCATAATTGATTTGCTACATGTTGAAGTTCTTCTGCCTTGATTGGATATGCATCTTTGTAAATTGTTATAAAGAATGTTTCTGTAACCTTCTTAATTCATTCTACTGCTGGCATCATCAATAAAGATTAGCGAGCCCATTCCAGAAGCAATGTCAAGCCCAAGCCATGGCTCTACCTCCACTGTACTTGACAGGATGAGCTTGTATGTTTTGGATCATGAGCAGATAATTTCTTTCTCCACACTTTGGCCTTTCCATCACTTGGTATTATAGATTAATCTTGGTTCCAGAATGTTTGTGGCTTATCTCTGTATGCCTTTTGTAAATTCCAGTCTGGCCTTCTAAATCTTACTACTGATGAGTGGTTTGCAGCTTGGGGTTTGGCCTCTATATTAAGCTCTTGAGTTTTTTCGGACAGTGGATTGTAATCACAATCACCAATGCCCTGAGGGGAGTGAAAAAAAAGTCACCACATGGATTTAACTAAGCTAATAGTTGTTTAATTAGCCTTAAGTGAAGACTTTAATAATTAATAATGTTTAGCTGACAACAAGTTAGTTAACCCTAGCGGTTGCAACGAGTAGCTTCTCATTTCTTAATTAAACAATGATGTCAGAAGGCATATCCTGTGGTGATGGCCAAGATGTTACTATGTTTCAGAAGGGTCAAATTGTTAGAAAAGAAAAGAAAACAAGACTAAAGACAATGTTACTATTATGGCTTACTAAAGAGATACTTAAAACTACTAAAAATAGTGGAACTGTTCAACACATTGTTAGAACCTGGACGGATAGTGGTGAAGCATCATCTTTAAGGATAAAATGTGGTCTGACAAAAATCCTAATTGAGCTTGATAGCAGATCACGAAATCAAATAAAATCTTAATAAATAAATAAATGTAATTATTTTATGGGATGATTTTTTTCTTCCCTAATTGTACAGTTATTTTTTATAGATGATAATGCCAGGATAATTCATGCCCAAATTGTGAAAGAGTGTTTCAGGGAGCATGACACATCATTCACATTTGTTTAAATAGTAGTATACTAGGGCTTTTTTTCTTTTTCAGGACATCACAATTAAAATCTTATTGGGATTTTATGTGACTGACCATACAAAATGTCACATAATTGTGAATGGAAGTTTTCTTTTTTTTTACTAATTAAAATTTGAAAAGTGTGGCATGCACAAGTATTTAGCCACTTCACTCTGATACCACAAACTAAAATCCAGTGGAACCAACTGCCTTCAGAATTCACCTATTTAGTAAAATAGAGTAAACCTGTGTGTGATTTAATTTAATCAGTATAAATATAGCTGTTCTGTGAAGCACTTAGAGGTTTGTTAGAGAACATAAGTGAATGAGGCCCAAGAAACACAACAAATAGTTCAGGGATAAAGCTGTAGAGAAGATTAAAGCAGGGTTAGGTTATGAAAAAAAATATCTCAAGCTTTGAACATCTTATTGAGCACTGTTCAATCCATCACCCAAAAAATGGAAAGAGTATGGCACAGCTGAAAACCTACCAAGACATGGTCGTCCACCTAAATAGACCGTTTAAGCAGAGCATTAATCAGAGAAACAGCCGAGAGCCCCAGAGGTAGCTCTTAGATCCATTGCTCAGGTGGGAGAATCTATCCACAGAACAACTATTAGTTCCACCAATCTGGTCTTTACGGAAGAGTGGCAACAAGAAAGCCATTGTTGAAACAAACCCATAAAAACTCCTGTTTGCAGTTTGTGATAAGCCATGTGGAAGAAGGGATGACCAAAATTTTACTTCTGCCCTAATTGCAAAATCACATGCACATCACCCTGAACACACCATCTCCACCGTGAAACATGGTGGTGGCAGCATCATGTTGTGGGAACAGAGAAGCTGGTCTGAGTTGATGGGACGATGGATGGAGCCAAATACAGGGCAATCTTAAAAGAAAACCTGTTAAAGTCTGCAAAAGACTTGAGACTGGGGTGGAGGTTCAACTTTCAGCAGGACAGCGACTCAAAACATACAGACAGAGCTACGATGTAATGGTTTAGATCAAAGCATATCCATGTGTTAGAATGGCTCAGTCAAAGTCCAGACCTAAATCCAATTAGGAATCTGTGGCAAGACTTAAAAAATTGCTGTTCACAGTGGATGCTCTCTATCCAATCTGACTGAGCTTGAGTCATTTTGCAAAGAAGAATGGGTGAAAATTTCACTCTCTAGATGTGCAAAGCTGATAGATACATACCCCAAAAGACTTGCAGCTGTAATTGCAGTGAAAAGTGGTTCTACAAAGTATTGACTGGAGGACTGAATATCTTTTCAGATATTATTTTTATACTTCACAATTATGTGCCACTTTGTTTTGGTTTATTATGTAAAAATAAAATCAAAATAAAATACATTTATGTTTGTGGTTGTGTAAAAACGTAAATGACAAAATGTGGAAAAGTTCAAGTGGTATAAATACTTTAGCAGGACACTGTATTGCATATCAAAAGCGAAAGATTGTACAAATTAAACTAAATTAAACAAAATTAAACCTTTTCTTAAGTACTTTCAGAGGAAATTGAAGTGAACATTGAACTAACAACTCTTCTCTTCCGCATTTAGCAATGGAAATGGACCACTATATAAAAACGATTATTATTGTATTATTTACATATAATTTGTGGGAGGGATGAGTCTTACAGCAAGGACATACTGACATCACATTGACATACAGATATTGTGCACTGAAGAAGAAAAAATAAACTATATTATTTTAGGAATAATCCTTCTTATGTGTTATTCATTTTAAAAACTAAACCTCTAGATAAAAATATCTGTTGAAAAATTATACCTGACTGATGTCTGTAATCATCTAGTGTAGGCTGCATTGTAGCACTCTCTGTTCCACTCTGTTTTTAAATGGCTGCTATGACCCTGCCACAGATAATATCTCATAATTATATACCTACAAAGTGCTCATGTGTGGTAGGTTTACTTAGAGAAATGGGCAATGAGTGTAATTACATGGTAGATGCATCCAACAGTTTGGTTACTTGTTGTATAATACCTCTAAATAATAATAATAATAAAAAAATGAATTAAAAAAAACAGGGAAAAAATTAACATTCTTTGTTTTTAATTTGATACTTTCTGAAATATTCATCCTAGTGTGATAAGGACCCTTATTAAATGCTTACAGTAATGCTGATATGATAGCCAAATATTATTTGCTGCAAACATATAAGAAGAAGTGCAATAAATAGCATGTCTGCATTTTCTATAATAGATTTGCAAGTGCAATTTTAGTTTGTGTTAAATTATTTTAAAAAAGTAGTATAAATTAAGAACAATTAATGTCTGGGAAGAAGGCATCTCACAGGAACACACACATTTATTTTGTAATGTTATAAATTGCAGTAAAGTAGTTCAGAATGTTAAAGTTTCATACTACATAAAAATGGCTTTCCATTTTAGAGATAATCTTCCAGACTACACCACCATCTATAGCTTGAATGTCCAGCACTAAAAGAACTCATGCTTGTTTTACAGACATTTTCCCTCCGTCATGACCACAACTTTCCAACAGAGTGAGTCACCGAGAGACTGTTTGCCAGCTTAGTACTGTGCTCTAGCCACTGGTAAGCTTTACAAAAAGTTTCAGTGAATATTTTAATGGATTTTATCTTTTTGTTACCTGTGTAACATTTCTTTAACACATACAGTATATAAACCATTATTCAGAATGAATCTTGTTTATGTCACATGTTCATTTGACAAAGTTCTTTTCTGGGATTGGATCAGGTGGGCTAGCTTGGCTCCCCTTTTACATTACAGAGCTTTGGGCACCCATGCCCCTTTTGCCAGTTAATGCATAGGGTTTTTTTGTTATTGTTGAAAACTTTCAGTAAATACTAAACACTGCATACAGAAAATACCCCACAACTTGCCTTTATTAAGATGTTCTGACCAGGTCTTCTAGTATCCTGCTTCCAACACATCAACTTTGTGCAATGACTGTTAACTTGCTGCCTGATATATATTCCACTCCTTGTGCCACTGTAACAAGGTAATAAATGTTATCAATTTCATATTTTTTATGTTATGGTGAATCAGGAGTAGTGGTTAGCACTGTCGCTTTACACCTCCAGGGTCGGGGTTCGATTCCCTGCCAGGCTCGATTACCATCTCTGTGTCCATGGAGTTTGCATGTTCTTGGTGGGTTTCCTTTGGGTACTCCGGTCCTAAGCCTCCTAAGATAGGCCCCAGGCCCCCGCAACCCTGAACACAGGAATGAGTGAATTGTTATATGTGTATAATTACCTTTAGAAGCTAATTTCTATGACTTTCTGTGATAATATGTACTGATAAAGTTCCATTTTAACATAATTAATGTCTTCACAGGAGTTACAAAAACTCTTTAAAAGGGGAATTTGTAGATCATATATTGTAAATATACTTGCCTTATATTATGATCTAATTACTTATGGAAGGAATCTGCTCTGACTAATTTGGACAACAGATTTGTAGTTTCAGTGGTAAATATAATTGAATCAATGCAAGCTGGTTGTCATTGTCATGGCTTACAGTTTAAAGCTTTGATACAGATCAGAAGGATGTGTATTCAAATCCTAGCATGGCCAAGCTGTCATCGTTGAATAAGACTCTTGAGCTCAGCTGTGCATCAGCCAAATGAACAAGTGTGATATAACATAACAAGATATAACAAGGTTTAAAAATGTCTAGGCAAACTCACTATATTAACTTCCACGTTTGTTAAACAATCACCCAGTCTGACATCCCTACCAGAATACCCTAGGTAAAATTAAATATAAAAAACACATTTATTTATATGACATACATACACCAATCAGCCATAAAATTACAATGTGAAAAATTACGCCCAGTATTGTGTAGGTTCCCCTTGTGCCACCAGGGCAGCTCTGGATCTTCGGGTATGACTCCAGAAGACTTTTGGGTGTGTTCACTGGTGTCTGGCAGTAGGACATTCGCAGCAGATCCTTTGGGTGCTGTGGGTTGTGGGATGAGGCCTCCATGGTTCAGACTTGCTTGTCAATGCAATCCATGGGTGCTCAATCTGATTTTGATCTGTGGAGTTTGGAGGGCTGATTGACATACTTGAGCTGTTAGCCTGGCAGGCTGTGGTGCATTGGGTGTTCTGTTGCCTTTTAATCATGGGCAACACTGATATTTTCTTTCAGCTTTACTGGGTATTGGGCCAGACAGGCTGGACTTTGCTCCCCACAGGAATGAATGATCCTGTCACCAGTTTACTGGTATATAATTGATAATCAATGCTAATGATATGACTGATTAGTGTCTAAATTATTTTTGCAAAGTTAAAGTGTCAAGGTAGAAAGAAAACCCCCTTTTTGTCATTTGTGTGTTTAGACAAATATTTTGAACATTCTTGTTTGTAGGAATTCAGCCACAACAACATCCAATGGGTTCTCCCAGACCACTATTTATATGTGTAGGAGTATACTGGCTGTGAATAATTAATAAAAGTAATTTTTTTTCTTTTTCATAATAACCTGCAGCAAATCCATCGAAGCCATAATTACTTGCCTCAACATCTAAACAGTGTTTATTTCTATATCGCAGTGTACAAGTAGTAGACAGGTTCGAGGTTTGGGATAGATGCGGAAGGCAAGTTAGATGGTGATATTGTTTGGTATAGTTGATATGTATGATTTATTTTTTAAGTATGAACTTCTATTTTTGAAGTGTTTATGTACAGCTAGTATTACTTAGGAAATTATATCCTTTGGCAAAATGTTTGAAAATTGAGACTTGCTTTCAATAATTGTTTTTTCCATTAGCCTTTTTTCCCAAAAAATAATCACACTAGTCACCAAGCATAACCTAGCTGATCAATTTGATTCAGGTTAAGGTTTTTTTGGTTGAGTAAAGGAAAATATTTCTTACAATGTGTGGGGTGATTGAATGGCCTCTTTCTAAGTGCTGTACTTCTTTTATAAATGTTTGCTACTGTACATACACAATGCTGAAAGGATTCAAAATTGCCTAATGCTTTCCTGCAATGGTCTTCATGAGAGCCCATTTCATCATCATGGTGTTTCATAGATTTTGCAAATGCACTTGACAATACTGTTCTTGCAATACTTGCAAAATCTATTTCTGAACAGCTGACATTATTTCATAGTTTTAAAAAGATCCAGTATTGTTATTGATTATAGAAAATAAATCCAAACTAATATCCAAACTTTTGACCGGTACTGTAAATGACCCTGTTTGTAAAAACCCAGCTAAAAAATGGAGCTCCTCATTGACTTTCTATACACTATTATATTGTGTAGGCTCCTCTTTTGCTGCTGGGGCAAGACAATTTGTCTGGCTCCAGAACATTAACAAGGGATAATTTGGGTACAGTAGGTTTTGGGGGACTTGGGGTCTCTGTGGAACAGACTTGTTTGTTCAGTGCATTCCATGGGTAGATTGAGATCTGGGGAATGTGTTCATACAACAACCTTGAACTCTTTGCTTGCTAAGCACCATACACAGCAGACTGTGATGAGTGTTCTCATACCTTTCTTTCTGGACAGCATTGCCTTTCTCCAGCAATTTGTGCTACATTGGCTTTTATGTGGGTTCAGACTGGACAAGCTAGCCTTTGCTCCTCCCAGGCATAGATGAGCCTATGCCTATGATGGGTACCAGTTTATTATAATTGATACTATATATTGGCTGATTTACTGTAAATGTACAAAGTCAAACATTCAGATTGTTATTATTTGAAAAACACAAATCTTTGTTTGAGTGATTATATTACTTGATCTGCTAAAATTCTACATACAACATTAAAAGAGAAATCAGAGTGAGGAGCCCTTGTGTCTCTGCATTAGTAAAAAGTCAGAATGTTTGAAGTGCAAATCTTAATCACACCCTCTAAGGAAATTACATCACATTTTATCATCATGACTGTCAGAGCCAGCAAGTGAATAATGCTCACTTTGCATAGCTGTGGGCCAGAATAAGTGAGTAATTGTGCTACTGCAAAGTAGCCCAAAAACATCCACAGATGCTGCACAGACATGAACGTGGGAAATGCAGTGTGTGACATTTCAATGGAAAGGAATGGCAGGACTCCAAGAACAGACTTGGCAGTGCTGCCTCTGATTTTAAGGATATTTAGGAAAGAGGTTAACCAGGGCCAAAGTTTTAGAGAAGTGTTGAATTTGAATAGGTTTAATTTGACATTTAGTTTAAAGGGATTACTTAACCTAAAAAATAAGACAGTGTTACGGCAGCACTGCTTTGTTGAACACTTGGAAGTGCGATGTCATACCAAATGTCATTTGTTAAACACTCTAGGGGCAAGACAGAGAAATGTTAGCATACTAAAACAAATAAACCAGTAACACATAAAATAATATTTTTATTTTTAATTAGGCACTTGTTATCTATCAACAAAAGAAGTAAAATCTAATGACATCAGCAACATGAGGGAATGAATGGCATCTCCTACAGCACAGGGGAAATATGCTTTTGTCACTAAATCATTCAACAAAACCAACTTTTTTTTTTCTTTTTTCAAAAAAGTTGTTACTGTTACTTCAGAGGTATCCAGGGTTACTTCTTATATGCCGAGAAAATTACATATACTTTTACTGCTACTATAATAAATGCTTTTTGTTAACCTCAAAATAAGAACTCATCAAACAACCATTGCTACAACTGTGAGTTACTGTTTTATTTTCCTCGAAATAATCTAAACTTCACAACAAAGGCAACTGAATGAATGAATGAATGAATGAATGAACGAATGAATAAATGTTAATAAGTGGATGAATTGATTGACATTTAGTTTTTATGTAGAAGATATTCAGATATGTTATAAATAATAAACTTATTAAGGTTTTTATCAAGAACTGCATCAATGTACAGTACCCTTCAACAGTTTGGACACAAGTTTTATTTTCTACATTCTAGAACATTGATGTGTGTTTTTGTTTAGTTTTTTAATGAAATATCACATATGACATTAGGTAATTATGTAATAACAACAGAAACAACTATAGTCAGTTGTTATGAAGGTCATATGTTCTAGAATAGTTTTTGTAAGAACAATATTGTTAAGTGCATTTGCAAAACCCAACAAACACCAGGATGCAACTAGCCCTCATGAAGACCATCCCAGGAAAGTGTAAAATTGTTACACTATATTTTAATGAAGGTTACTTTCAAAAAAAAAAAAGCTTCTCTTTATGCTTCATTTTTCTCAATAGTTTAAGGATATTACTGTATTTTATAAAAGATTTAAGATAGAACAAGCTCTAATCAAATAAATTACAGTACATACCTAAAGGTATTCTGATTTCATGGCTAAAAAGGAAGTGTGTTAAGTATTCAATGTAATTAAAGAACATTATACCAGTGAAAATAGACATATGAATGAAAAAAGCCTAAACCCAAATTTAAAGTAAAAACAAATGTTTTTGTAACATGCTGAGGTAAGATTGTATGTGTGCGTCAGACAGGATGTGGAAAGTGTGAGAGAGGTGGGAATGTGGGGGTAAGGCGTGGGCAGTACTGGTAGTACTCTCTGGAGATTCAAAGGGAATGTTGTTTTATGTCTTAATGTGGAATTCCTTGTTTAAACATTGCATGCTTACACGCTCAGAGTGTATGGTTTAAAATTATGATAAGAAATGTCAGCATCTACATCTCTCTGACAATGGTATTTACAGGAGAGATTATTTAAAAGTCTTAATCACTGACACTGTTGAACATGTTTTCATGTTTCATGTTTTAAACATGATTGAATGAACATGATGAGGTAAAATTAGGTATTAAAATAAGCCATACATTTATTAATTGTATAATTTTGTATATATATATAGTATATACTATGGTATTGGTTAGAGGTTTGCCTCATAAACAAAGAAGACAGTTTTGGCAGTCTCCTATTTTTATTTATTTATTTATTTATTTATTGAATCACTGCTGAATTAATTTTACAACTGTAGTATACATATGCCAAATTCTCTTAAACTAAACCAGACAAAAGAAGAAACTGGACCCTGACACTTCTTCATTTAACAGAGCATTTTTTCAAATGGAAACGTCATGAACTTTGTGAACCAAGGGCTAACTGAGGGAGTCCCAAAAATGGTCTTTCACTATTTCCAAATATGCACTCAGGATAGTGCATATAGTGTTGTTATTAAACATGGTGAACCAGACAACCTAAAAACCTTTGTAGACATCATAATTCAGGAAACATCTGCCAACCATGCAGATCATTCCCTGCATCTTTAGAACTTAAATAACAAATTGTGACTGCATTTCGTAGATAAAAAAAAACATATATATTATTATAACCACAACCCAGAAATTTTCAGATAAATATAATTAATACAAAATATGAAGTGAAAATGAAACGAATTAACCCCTGTTATTTAATTAAACAAAATAAACCTGCACTTTACCTTTAAAGAATCCAAACAGAGCAATGTGTGTGTGTGTATGTGTGTGTGGTGTGTGTGTGTGTGTGTGTGTGTGTGTGTGTGTGTGTGTGTGTGTGTGTGTGTGTGTGTGTGTGTGTTTGTGCTCAGGAGGGAGGGGGCTACTGTTTAGGACAACTTTCTCACACACACACACACACACACACACACACACACACACACACACACACACACTAACGGAAACACTGCTCTGTCAGGAAACTTCTTTAACAAGGAACCTCTCTAATGACACATGCTTTTTCTTTACACATGCTCGCACACACATGTGGTCAAAATGTTATAGTAAACAGTACATATATTAAGTACATATACTATAGTTAAGTACATATATTAGGTCTAGGCATTTTTCTTTTTGGACTGGAGTCTACCTAAATTAATTAAGCATATCCAGCACAACTACGTCCAGCCTAAGTGATAAACAAATGCAAAATACAAAAACAATGTGCAGTTTGGAAAACAGCGCCAGATAAAAAGATTCCAATATTAGAAATGTCATTTAAAAGTAATTTAAAACTAATTACACACAGTGATGGAGATATGTACATTTGCATCAGGCTTTATCAATTTATCATTTTTATCAAGTTCACACAAAAAATTAATCTCATATCTGGAAACAAGATCAGCTGTGTATTGAATTAAAATAGCTCTGTTTCGTCCCTGGGTGATGTCAGTGCTGGTGGAAAACCTATGCTAAATCCAGGAGTAAAACAAACTCTCAGGCAAACACTTGCCGCTTGTGTGGACCTTTTCAGCTGGATGTATTATAGTTGTGTTAATACATGCTATATATCAGTGATTTATTTTCCTCCCAAAATGGGAAATGCACATTTTTATAGAACCTTGATACATACTGAAGTTTGTCAGTTTATCCTCTAAATTACTATACCCCAAATATAGGGATTGTGTGATTAGTATGAAATGTTGCTTGTTCACCATGGAAAAATAATCATAAAACTAACAGGCTATTATGAAATGTTTCTGTTTTTTCTATTTGGGTGTGAATTGTATTTGAGTCATATATGATCCTCTGTTTTGTCCACTTTGGTACAATGTTTTTGCTTGACGCAGCATAATATAAACACATTGTTTATATAAGAGGTAATAGAGAAGTCAATACACAGCATCCCAGTATAGACAGATGGTAAAAGATTACTGTCTACTTTTGTGTAGCAATCTGTGAGCACTAAAAGTTCATTCTCACCAGATGTTACGTCTAAGGGCCAGATACTGTAGTTATGAAACTGTAATACAGTGCTCTAGCCATTACAAGTAAATTTTTGAATAGACTTAATGTAGTTACTGTAGTCATTCAGAATCTGCTAAAAATACAGTATAAAGTGTAATCATGAACTGTACAATTCCACGATGTTGCATACACTCATTCTACTTGCATACACTACTCATGAATAACTTGCATTCAAATCATTTGCATTTAAAACACACACAGATACAATTATTATTTTCAGGCTGTCTGTTTAGTTAAAGCACTAAACATTATATTTGTGCTAACATGTTAAAGTCATCAGAAGAGTATCATGTAGAAACCTTGCTATTTAAATTTTAGATATAAAGAGACACTTCAAAAACATCTTGTTTTTGGTCATATGGAGCAAAGCTCTTTCGCAGTTAAGGACTTTCATTAAAGAGTGATATATATAGTGTAATGGCCCACATATGAGAGGATGTGGCTTGATGGTAAGCCATGGATTATGAACGCTTTTGAATGCACAACATGTGCTACACAGATTGGATCATGCATGAAAAGGACTAAATTTAAAACACCAGGTGAGTGAAAAGCCACAAATATTTTAAGAAAAGCAGACGCTGGAAAATTATCTGGTGCTTGTTCTTTTGATTGTTTACTTGCATTTGACTACCTGCACTTTGGCAGACAGTAGTAAATGGAAATGATGGTCAGGTTGCTCACTTTTAGGAGCGTTTTGTGGAGGCAACATTTTAGAAAGATGAAACCCACCTGTTCACCGTACAAGCTGTATGTCAAGGTTCATCTGGGGATAAAGAAGTATTTCACATCACTCTGGCTCATTAGAATTTGATAAGACTAAAGTCCGTTTCTAATTTACCCTTTATATGTATGAAGTTTTGTAAAGCAATATGCAAAAGGCTAGTGTCTAAGCAAGATGCTTTTGTTGGCCTCTTGGGTACTCAGGGGCGGATCTACCGGGGTGGCACGGGGAGGCAATTGCCACCCTAAAAAAAAGCCTTGCCACCCCACTTGCCACCCCAGCACTAGTGTCCTAGTATTCTAAAAAGAAAAGAGTTTTTTAATTTACCTGACATTCCAATCCTGATATCCGGTTCAATTCAATCACACGTCAGCATTTATTTAATTTTATAGTACAGTGTAAAAATGTGCACCCTAGTGTATACAGCGAATAAGAATAGAGATTCTTGGATCCACAAAAACCAAGCAAGGATGCTTGCTTCAGTGTTGCCACCCCTCATAATGTTAATGCCACCCCATGAATAATTTTCTAGATCCGCCCCTGTGGCTACTGCATTTCTTTATGAGTACAGTACAATTAAATGTGTTAGCTACTTGGATGTAAAGCACTATAAAAAAATATTTAAATCACAAATTATCTGCAGTTTGTGCTGTGAAGCCTACATAGTCACTTTAAAACATATATGTCGACATATATGTCAAGAAAGGTAGATGTCAGTCCCGGGAAAGAGTGGAATACAAACAATATACACTGGGAAAATGTGGGAGGCCAAGTTAGCCAGGTTAGCCAACACCATGAAATTTATTTGACTTATTTCAACTACATTCATTTTCAGTATTAACTGATTTATGACTTTTTATTTTAAGTTATATTTAATTTTATAGTTCTTTACATCCCTTCCAAATATATGTTTTTGTTTTGTTTAATAAAATATGACTCCAATCCAGACTATACACAGTAGGCTATTAACTGCTTACAGTTAAAGTGGGTTGCCACAATAAAGCAGACTGCTATATTTTAACTGGTGTTATGACTCAAATTACAGTCTAGAGAATATCTTCCGGTTCCAAACTCTTGTCAGTTTTAATTGAAACTTCTTATTCGAAACTGCTTACCTGTTATACACATTCCTATCAACGTGCTCACGGAGTGTCTACACTATTAGCCTCGTGTTGGAGGAACTGAACTCCAGGCTCGGACTCGCCTGAGGTGGATTGATGTTGTTTGATTTGGCAACCCGGAGCTCCAGGGGTTGGTCCTCTTTACAGCGGAGCCGGAGACTGAGGTTATTTGTTGGCATGTCTGGGATAACTTCCAGGGATAAAGTCTCTCTCTCTCTTCGTGATTTCTATTCATTTCCCCCAAGTGATCCGGCGCTGCTGTTTCTCAGCCTGAGATAGGAACGCGGTTGCTGAATTCGGGAAAATCTCGCCCTGAGTTTGGACAGGAAACTGAAAGACCTCCCGTGGATGGTCGTTTAAATGTTCGAGGGACTTGAGTGGCATCTCTGTACAGAAGTAACATGCGCTGAGTTTGCGTTTTCGAAGGCGGTGCTACAAATGAATGAAGGTGAATATCTGAGAAATGTTCTTCTTCTTCTTCTTGCCTTGAACTTGCTCCCTGAGCATAAAAAAGCCGTGGTCTGGGCTACTGTAAACTGAATTACAAGGATTTCAACTGAACGTCTTTTAGCCTGAGAACTGTATTGAAATAATCGAGCTGGCTTGCTTTTACTTACTGATGGTAGCAATTACCTGAGCTAATTGAAATCAGTCATTTTTAAAAAGTATTATTTTACTGTACTTGGGTACAGTCACTGGTATGCGGCTACAGTAGCCTACTGTCAGTCTTTTTTTTACCTTGTTTCAACTCTCTATTTCCTGAAGTTCCACTTGTAAATATGAGTTGGGGAGTCGTATGGAGGGTCATTTTTGTGTATTATTTAGCAGTGTTTGTGTCAGACTGCAGCAGAGTTGATGATAAACAGGTTGGTCCGCGACTCAAAAAGGTACGGCGTCCGTCAAGCTTGTTGTCAAGACAGAGCTCTCTCTATGGAGCAGCTCGGCCAGAAGTTATTGAGAAACCAGAAGAAATGCAACAGGATGAAGCCAGCACTAGTCAAAACAGGAGGGTGTTGAGCCAGACAAGACGCATACAGGGTGTGTTAGGAAACCTCCAGAGAGATGGGGGTGTGCCTGGAGCACGGGCTGCCCTGTCACGCATGCCCAATTCTGCTGGATCACCAAATCTTCTGGCAACATTTGCGGGGAAAAATCGTCTACTGGTCATCTCAGCCCCTCATGAATCGGATGGATATTACAGGTTAATGATGAGCCTGCTCAAGCCAGATGTGTATTGTGAGCTGGCTGAACGACATGTGCACCAGATTGTGATGTTTCACCAGGATGGTGAGATGGGTGGGAAAGTCAGACGCATTACCAATGTGGGCAAAGTGATGGAGGAGCCTCTGGATATAGCACTCATCCCTCGACTTATGAACTTTCTTAAGTTGGAAAAAGGAAAGTTTGGTATGGTACTCTTGAAGAAGACACTGCAGGTGGAGGAACGGTACCCATATCCAGTGAGGCTGGAGGCCATGTATGAGGTCATAGACCAGTCACCAATTAGAAAGTTGGAGAAGCTTAGACAGAAGGGTTTTGTACAGAAGTGTAAGGACGCAGGGGAAGAGGGTCAGGTGGTTGAGGGCATACCAAGCACTGGATCGCAGGTAAACCCACCCAATGTGAGAAGACAAGAGAGAAAAGAAGAATCCAAGCAAATCACCACCACATCAACTACAACTACAAGACCTACTACTACACCTACTACTACTACCCCTACTACTACCACAACTACCACAACAACTACAACCACCACCACTCGCCCCCCTACCACTCGTCCCACAACAACTAACCGCTTTACAACCAGTTCCACACAGGCCACTATTATTACCCAGAGGTCAACCAAAGCTCAAAAGACACAGCAAAGGGGCCCCAACTCCAAGACCAAAAATTACCATTATGATATCAGGGACCAGTCTAAGAAAAACAATATTCAACCAACCACCTCTTCTTACTACTACACCAAAGCTTCCACTGTAAAAAATGGAGACAATCATACTGACCGAAAGGACTACACTCGTAAACAGCCTGGTATGCCGCCAAGGCAACACAAGCCAAACAAATCTAAGCCACCTAAAAAAAAGAATGGAGATGGTGATCTGAGTAATGCATATGAGGATAAGTTTGATGGCAAACCTACAGGCACTTATCCGGTGGAAAAGGAGATTGAGGACACTCATGTCAAGAAAGTCAAGGACAAGCAAAACAAGACAGAGAAAAAGAAGAGAAAGGAAAAATCAGACAAGCTGCCAAAGGACAAGTCAAAAAAGAAAGGGAAGGAAGATGGAGGAAAATCTAAGATGGGAGAACAGGAGGAGAGGATTGTGAAAAATACAGACAAGAAGATTGAAAAAGAAACTAAGGACTATCAGAAGCCGACAAAGAGACCACCACCTCCTACGAAGGGAGCACTGGCAACATTTTTGGAATATTTTGAAAACAGAAGGCGGTTAATTGTAAGTAAGATCTCAATAAATTAATATTAAAGTAATGGCATAGCATATTTTTCTCTGTATATAAATGAATAGTTCACCTTCTAAACATCTGTCCAATTTCTGTCTTTGCTGTGTGAAAGATTACATGTATTGATGTTTTTTTTTTTATTCTAGCTGATAACTGCTCCATCAGAGGAGAACAAAATGTATATGCAGCAGAGGGATGAGTACCTAGAGCATGTGTGTGAAATGGCTATCAGAAAGGTCTCTATTATCACAATCTTTGGAACATTGACCAACAGCACTATGAAAATCGATCATTATCAACTTGGTGAGCCAAAGATTCTTCTTCTACACCTTGTTTTGATACGTTGTACTTGTACTGTCTTGCAGTGTTTTAGTAACAATTGTATTGTCTTGCAGGGTTTGCACACATTTGCACCCATGCACTTTATGTAATGGTACTTTATGTTTTACTGTATGTGGTACCATTGTTCTGGAGGCACATTGTTCCATTTCACTGTTCTGTACGGCTATACGTGGTTAAAATCACAGCAAAGGCCATTTGAATAGGATAGGATAGGACAGGCTACAGTAGATGTATGGATAAGCTTTTATATAGGTCTGTAAATGGGATTGTTTAATGTTTTAACATTTGCCCCAAACTGTGCCATATCTACCAGGGACGAAATGTCTTTGACATTTACAAAATACTGAACAACAACAGCTTCCTTTTCCCTCAGATTTTAATTACGCTGTAGTTTTAACTGGTTCCTCCATTTTACTGTCTGAACTTCTTTTAAAGGTTACAGGTGTTTGTCAGGTTTAGTAATTACCTTAGAAAACCTATAGTAACAAGTGGTCTATGGCCTATGGATATATTATGTGACTCTGTGATGTTTAGGTAATGATTATGCAGCATTTCCTTTACTGACAGTATTTGAAATAATAGCGGCACGGTGACATAGTGGTTAGCACTATTGTCTTGCACCTCGGGTCTGTGTGCATGGACGTGTATGGTCTACGCTTGGTGGGATTTCCCTGGGTACACCGGTTTCCTCCCATAGTGTAAATACATGCAGGTACAGCTATTTGGCAACTTGGTGTGAATGACAATCAGGAGTTGAGCTGGCAACTCATTTTCTTTAGTAACTGCCATAGAAATAATTGGGTCGTACGTGATGAATGGGTGGTACGTGAATGGACAATTTTTTTTAAACTAATATTAATATTAATTATTAATATTTTGAACATATGCAATCAATGTTGATTTTATATTAATGTCAATCCAATAATGCATCCCACCAACAGTGGTGCTACTGCAATAAGAAAGTACACACTGGAAACAGTGCTGAGAGCAGTTAGTGAGTCTTCAGTGAATAATTGTGTCCAGGTGGAAATGGCATTTGAACAGTTACTGTCCAGGATCAGAACTGTTAGGTTTTACAAGGAAATAAATCTTATGTGTGACCAGTTCAAAGACAGACGTTTTGCATTTCAGTGACTCTCTGTGTTTTGTTTTGCTGATTAAGAGATTAGAATCCCGTCCTGGGAAAAAAAGGATTTTGGTTGTGAGTAAAACCAGTACTTTTCCAGGTAGTGACCTCATCTTCAGTATACTGTCTGCTGATCCACTTGAAAGTTGGAGCAAGGGGTTTGAGTCATGACATATGTGCTTTAGTTCATTACACCAAACATGGGGGGGAAGCTTGTAGTAACGTGGAGAATTTGAGCTCATCAAGAGAAAGAATGAATCAGTTGTTGGCAGATTACTGATTATGGAGGCTATAAAATATGTCCAGTGCTCAGAAATGCCACATAAAAATGTAATGACACTTACCATGTTTTACTAATAATCCATTTTTATAATTTAGGACTAGACATGCATATAGTAAAGATAAATGACTGGGAAGCAAAGCTTTCACTGTTTACTTTGCTACATACTTTTATTGCTTACAGCAATAGCGAAAATAATATAACAGTCTGTCGAGATGGAAAGAAATTCCTGAATGTGAACAAAGAGGACACTGATGGTTTTCTCAGTGTTTTGTGCTCTTTCAATGCTCTAGCTGTCTAAACACACTGGTTTCGTTAAGTGCTGAGTCTGAATCTGAAAAAGTGGTGAATCTGAACCTTAATGTGTATATTTAGTCACTGCTGACGCAGATTGTGTGTTGGGTTTCTGTAGTGTTGAATCTGAGCTTCAGCATTGTGTCTTTTTGTGCACTCAGTTTGGAACGTATTTGGCATTCACAGACTGCCAGCACACTGCAACTGTCCCGATACATCACAGACAGACCTAAAAGGAAGTGCATCTGACTGAACAGCTGTGGTTCAGGAACCACAATTAAAGGCTCTTACTGTGGGTCTCAGCATTGCTGTACAACTACAGTGGCCCTTCTAGATCGCTATAAGCATCAAAACGTACTCTTTCATTTTCTTGCTCAAGTGGCTATGATGTATTTCTCCTTAGCAGAGTGGTTTATTTATTTATGGTTTTTAAACTGAAGAAACTTCCCGGTGATGTATGCCATTTTCTAAGCAGATACAGATATCCTGTGCTGCAGAGGATTGTTTTGCTCAAGTGCAGCAGGTTATCATAGCTCCCCATCAGGCAGAATTGCTGACATTACAGAGCCTCCTGTCCCGATGTTTTCTTCTGAATAAGGAATGTCTACTGGATATCCATGTGAGACATACTTTGACTTTTGAGGTAGGAAAAACAAACCCTGGATTTGGCTGTGTCTGCCTGCCGTCTCCAGTGGGTGGATGATGCCTTTCACATGGATGGTTTAGTTTTTATCTGTCTCATTGTGGAAGCTGTTTGTTTAGCATAAATGCCTATGGCTGATCTCCTTAAACAGCTAAATTACTTTATAGGTACCACATGGCTGGTGATTTTCCATCTATCCCCCCCCCCAAAAAAAAAAAAAACCCGATGAGTTGCTTTCTAAAGTCCATCTAGCTGTGCAGCTCTGAAAACTGATATCTGTACTATACTATATACATATACATTTCGGCTTAGCTGACCGGTGGATGAATTTGGTCTCTTTGCAGAAAATGACAAACCTATGAAGGGCCTGCGGCAGGAGGATCTGGTGAACCAGGAGCTCATCACAGATCTGAGGAAGGAGTTCAGAATGACATACAATGATTTCTATATGGTGCTTACTGATATGGACATGAAATGGAAGGTAGGATGATATCCTTTTTCATGCATTCCAGATTTTTTAGGCAGACTGAATATGTTTATTTCTTTTCACATAAGGGCACTGCATTTTGAAGTAACATGGAATATTATCATTACACTGCTTTAGGAAGTCTGGTATTTCTACACAGTTCATAAATGCCGGATAAAATCAGCTAAAACAGCTTCTGAATTTTTGCTTCAAACAGGGAGGACTATTTTACCATGCTTGTTAATTTATAAATCAGTGACTAAACTCTTTTCCCATAACCTTGTAATAGGATATATGTAATGCCTCGTGTTTACATGATGTTACATTTTGACAGCAGTAGGGCTTTTATCCTCAGAAGCTCTCAATAGCATGTTTATGTGCTCAGGGCAAAACCAGGGCTGTGTTTTGCAGATAGGTGCTGTAGACAAAGAAGCCAGTGTGTAGGCAGGCTGCTAGAGGCACACAGAGAGTAAGAGTCTTACTCCATGTAAAAATACTCTGAGCTACACTTAATCAAGACACTCTGCACTTGCCCTCAATGATGCAGTGTTTTCCATAAACCTTTTTTAGTTCATTTACTCTCACATGTAGAAAATTTGTTGCCAAAATTAGAAGATGACAAAAAACATTTTACTTTGTTGCTATGAATATACAGTTGCTTGAATTGTATTTTTCTTTTTGCAGAATCTTATGAAAAAAAAAAAAAAGTCCTAAGTGCCACGTTTTCACTTATAATTTTAAGAAGATCAGAAGCACTGAAAAAGATTTCAATTGACTTCTTAATTTGCATTTTATTTTGTGTTCTTTATTTTCATGTTGTTGCAGCAATTTTATGAGGTCCCAATTGCCATGAAGGCTGTATTTGGCTATATCGACACATTCTCTTCTCGAATCAGAGAAATGGAGCAACAAAAGCGAGATGGAGTGACATGCAAAAAAGAAGACAAGCCACGGTCATTAGAGAACTTCTTGTCCAGGTAGCACAGGTCCTTTAATGAAGAAATGACTTAAGAAAGCATAACTGAATTGAGCTTCATTTAGCCTCACAATTCTGTTTGCAGCTGTCTTAGTCTAGCCGATCTGTCCCAAACTGCAGTATTTTCTCTCTCAAACATTTTATTTTACTTTTTTAATGTTTATTGACAGAGGAAAAAATTACAGTATGCAATAATACAATAGTGAAAGCATTGTTCTCATTCAAGGCCATGCACATGTCCTAATAATTCCTGAATGGCATAGTCATCTTGGTTACAGTGTGTTACTTATATATATATATATAATTTAAGGTTCCGGTGGAGACGCAGACTTTTTGTGATATCTGCTCCCAATGATGAAGAATGGGCCTATCAACAACAACTCTACGCCCTATCCAGTCAGGCATGCAACCTGGGTAAGTTCTGGACAAATGGGCAGCTGAGCTCACAAAATTATTTCAAGCACCAATGTACTAATTTCAAGTACCGATTTCAATGAATCAGTCATGCTATTTTTTTAATTATAATTTGGTTAACCTTGGGATTTTTAGATGAGTAGTATTGGCAGGACCATCATAATTGATACAGGACATAAAACCCTGTTTCAGATTGACAATTGTTTCAGATTGCCTTTTGAAACCTTTTACAAGCCGATATGTCTTTTAGACATAGTAACCTGAATAAATAGTTTTCATTGTCTTCACTGTGAACAAGGCTTGGGGTTGAAATCACCAAATAAAGGCAAGTGTAAATAGTCAATATGTATGTTTAAATGTATTTATTATAAATGCACTTTTTGTTAAATAATTTCACAAACAAGAAGGGTTTTTGTAAGAACTTTACAAAAGAAGCTCAGTACTCAGCCCATTTAGGAACTTGCCTCCTGGTGATAGTGTGCAAACCTTCTGAAGGAAAAATATTGAGAATTTAAAATGTATTATTTTAAAAGTTTACATTTTAATGTTGTGTATTGAATGTCGAAATTGAAACACTTTTCTTGGTATATTATTCCATAATTCAATCTTCAATATTATTCTAAGATAATTAATATATTTTAATATTATAAAAAAGTTCAAAAGATAAAAGAAAAAAAGAAAGAAAATACACCCTGTCCAGGGTGTACCCTGCCATGTGCCCTAAGTATCCTGGGATAGGCTCCAGGCCACCCGTGACCCTGAATACAGGATTAAGAGGTATAGATGATGAGTGAGTGAGTGAAAGAAAATACCATGTTTGATTTGTAGTTAAATTCCAAGAAGACTTCTAATAGAAACCGTTCTGAAGGCTAATGGGAAAATGGTTAAATGCTTAGGGAAATGCATATACTTATAGTTCTGCCTATTGCCTTATTTAACACTAGATGTACCTGTGACTTCGTTCACGTGGAATTTAATTGCACACTCATAAGCGCGTTTTAAAAAATGTACAACGGCATCTGTTGAATTTTGGAATGAACTAAAATTTTTACGTGTTACCGTGAAGTGCGCGGAATGAAGGTGTGAGATTGCGTTTATTAAGTACATTTCAATTGCACACTCATAACCGCATATTAAAATGCAGATGGAAAGCACCATCTGTTGAATTTTAATATCAACTAATAATTTTTTCAAGGTAAATTTTTATGATATAAGGGCATGAAGTCTATATGTTGTCATAAGCTCACCCAAATATACCGATGAAAACCCCACTAAAATTCATTCATTCACTCAGACCACCCCCCCCCCCATTTTTTTTGTACAGACATGCCACCTATACAGTTTTATTATATGTGTAGATTACTTTGCTAATGAAATTGTATGTTTTTTACAGGGCTTCGTCATATATCTATTTTAAAGCTGCTTGGGACTGAAATTGTAGACATGGGTGGAGTGTTGGAGCTATACCCCATTAATGGTAAGGATTTTTTTTTATGTAGAAAATGTATTCCTATAAAAAAAAATAATCCAAACATATACCACATGTGTTGATTGAATAAAGGTATATAAATGTTCCAGTTGTGCACTACTTTCTAAAAAAGCTGCAAGTGAATAAATAACTTATGTACTAAACAAAGTACTGCGGTATGAGGCTATAACTAAAATAAAAAATAAGCAAGTGGATGAGTTATCAGCAAGATCTTTAGCTGCAGGCATCTTGGAAGGTTTACTCAGTTGTACCTTAAAAATAGCAGTTAGGCTTGTGCTATGAAGTGCCTGCAGTACCTTCCTTCCATGGTTAAGTCTCTCCTACTGAAGCCTCAGCCCAGGCTAGTTGGGTGAGGACCACAAGTCTCCCACAGGAATCCTACTTTGCAGAACAAACCTGTAAGCAGGGATAGGTTTCAGCATCAGTAAAACCACAGAGCTGCTCAGTGTGCTGGTACAGCTGATGTTATGTTGAATATGCTTTTGTGTGTTTGAAAAGCTGCTTAGCATGTCTAAAAGATGGTCTCTGTGATGTTTTTAGATCAAAGCTGTCTAAGTAGCAGTACTGATTTTAGATGTTGCCAGGAAAGCACACACACAAGACCAAGGTTGAACTCTAAGGATACATATTATTCTTGAAATATAAATCTTCTTTTTTGGAATATGTGGTCAAAGACTGTTTTCTTCCATTTTGCCTTAAATAAAAGTTCCATTACTTTTCTGCCTTACAGTCACATACACTACCGTAATGTAGACTGTTATTCATGAAGTATAAATGCTGTCTAGTTCAGTATATGCTTGGGGAACGTGACAGTTGTAAAGAAGTTCATTACTGTCACCCTTCACAAGTAAAAAGAAAAGTGTGGTAGGAAAAGGTGTACAAGCTACAGTGATCACTGTAGGTTTAAGAAAATTATTAAGGAGAGCTGATTCAATTCAAAAACCAGCTCTCTGAGCTTCACACAGAGAGCAGTGAGGCTGGTGTCAGTGCATCAAGAGCCGCCCCACACATTCAGGAAATGGGCTACAACTTGTTGTATTCCTAGTATCAAGATAATTTTGAACCAGAGACGATGTCAGTACTGTCTTTCCTGGGTTAAGGATCGCTCAGTGGTCCCAAGTTCTCTTTTCTGGTCAAAGTTAATTTTGCGTTTCATTTGGAAATCAAGGTCCTGAAATCTGCAGGAAGAGTTGATAGGCACAAAATCACAAAAAAGTTGCCTGAAGTGCACTGTGAAGTTTCCACCATCTGTGATGATTTGGGGTGCGATATCATCTACTGGTGTTGGTCCACTGTGTTTTATCAAGTTCAAAGTCAACGCAGCTGTATAACAAGAGATTTTAGAGCACTTCATACAGTACCTCTGTCTGCTGACAAGCTTTATTGAAATGCCAATCAATTTCCTTTTCCAGCAGAACGCAGCATCTCCCACTGTGCCATAACTACTACTGGTTTTCTGACACATATAACTGTGTTTGATTAGCCAGCCAACTCACCTGACATAAGCTACTTGGAGAATAGATAGGCTAATGTCATGAGAAATATGAGTAACACACGACCCAACAATACAGATGAGCCGAAGGCTGCTATCAAAGCAACCTGGTGTCTAGTAACATCTCAGCAGTGCCAAAGGCTGATAGCCTCCGTACCATGCTGCAGTATTTCATTCTAATGGAGTCCTGATGAAGAATTCAGTGCATAAATTAACACAATTATTCAGAATATCTGTATTGGAAATCCTTTTTGATTCTAACACATTAGGATACTGGATTCATTTTCATGAGCTGTAACCTGTAAGCATAAAATTTTAAATATAAAATACATTACAAAAGAAAAAGGAAGATATTAAATAGTTGGAACTGGGTTAAGAACACTTCAACTCATCATTAAAACTGGGAAAGATAGTGCTGAACTGTCAACTTTTTGGAAGAAATGTGGTCATTGGAAAAAATCATGAATGGAAATTGCTTAAATCCCTATTGAAGTTGCATGGTAAAAAATTGTAAGTAAAAAACACAGCTATGTTTAAAAGTGAAAGTAAGATAAATTTTATATATGCGCAATGTTCTCAGGACTCAGGATTGGAATGTTTTGTTCATAAGAAAACCACTTGTTAGTAAGACTAATCAGGAGAAAAAAGGCTTGAATTTGCTAGGGAGCATAAAGATTGGACTCTGGAGCAATGGAAAAAGGTCATGTCACCTGAATGACCCTATTCCAAACTGATGGGCATTGAATGAAATCTCAGGATGTGCACCCTCTATATATGTGTATATCAGCAATAACATTACGACCACCAAAACTGCAAACAACTGTATATTCTGACACTGTTCTATCAGAATCAGCATTGACTTTCCCAGCATTTTAAACTAAAAAAGCTTTTCAATTGGATCATTGTACATGGACCAGCATTTACCCCCTATGTGAAATCAATTAACCTTGGCTGCCCATGATCCTGTCCCTGGTTTATGGGTTTTCCTTTCTTGGACCACTTGGTAGGTCCCCAACACAACACTGCAGACTGGGAACTTCCTACAAGAACTGCAGTTTTGAAGTTGCTCTAACCCAGTCGTCCAGCCATCACAATTTGGCCCTTGTCATGGCGTGTACAGTTACAATGGTACCTAGAAGTGGATGGGCTATATTAGGCTTCAATTGAATACTTTCTTCCTGAAGTTAATTTATTGGAGGAAAAAATAAAGGACAAGGGCCTGTGTGTGTGTGTGTGTGTGTGTGTGTGTGTGTGTGTGTGTGTGTGTGTGTGTGTGAGAGAGAGAGAGAGAGAGAGAGAGAGAGTAACTAAATAATGAAATTACTATTTGAATAGTCAGATTAATTAAGTATAAAATGGAAGCTGTGGAATTAACAGTATTTTAGGGTTAAGATCCCTAGCTTCTTTTAAGATCCCTATATTTTTTCCCAGATGAAAAAAAGTGAATAAGGCAACATTGCTTATTTTGGCATGACTTCTTACTGTATTATACCATGTAAATCTTACCATGGCATTTAAATATATGTGCATTCCAGGCAGTGCGACAGTGGACCGAGAGGGCTTGTCAGCCACATTAGTGAGGGACATTAGGAATTACTTCCAGATCAGCCCTGAATATTTCTCCATGTTGCTGGTTGGCAAGGATGGCAATGTAAAGTCATGGTACCCATCACCAATGTGGTCCATGGCCAACATTTATGACCTTATTGACTCAATGCAGCTACGTAGGCAGGAGATGGCTATCCAGCAGAGTCTCGGCATGCGCTGCCCTGAGGATGAGTATGGCTACCACCATGGTTACCACAACAGCTACCACGACGGATACCACGAAGGATATGGTTACTAAACCCTGTAAGTCAGTCTGAGTTGCTCCAAAATGGCTTGTATTTACCAGTGGACTAAATATCAGTCAAAGGTCACATACCATAATTTTTAACTGTTTTTTTTTTTCATGCATCATCTGAGTTATAGCTGTCCTATTTCTTCTATAGTTGTACTGTCTGCCCCTGCCTGAAGATATAATGTTTTTTAGCCAATTATATATATAATATAAAATTATTATTATTTTTTTGATAAAAGCTGATAAACTTTTGTTTTTAAAAATGATGAAGTGATCAGTTTCAGGGTGACAGCTGGATTTGTGTTAATGGAAATTGATTTGGATTCTTGTTAGTCCACTGTAAATCTCTGTTAAATATTTACTGTATCCTTATTTATAATTATGTCAATAAAAAATATCTTTAGTTTATTAACAGTGCACTTTACTACATCTCTCCTGATGGTTTATAATAGCTTACAGATCATGCAGTCTACTGTGGATTACTGACTCTACATGCAAAATATTTTTTTAAAGTGTGTCAGCTCCACATCAAGAGAGACAATAATATTTCCTTACTGGTTTCTACTGCCAAGTTGTTCAAGTTCTTACTGACGGGGAACCTGTCTTAAAAATTTCACCCAAATTTTGTGGACGTAGGGGAATATGGCTCTGTATGATGGGGGTAAAAATTGCGAATTCAATTATGCAATCAATCAGCCACAGAAGGTCATAAGTGAAAGGGCTGCCTGTTCACAGAGTGCATCAAAATGCTTTTGTGGAACGTTTGACGGGAGCAGTGTCAAAAGGGAGATTAAATGGTCTTCAATAATGCTTTAGCAGTGCCACAGGCTGATCACTTCCATACCACCCAGACTGATTCATTAACTCATGCTAAAGTGTTTATTTCACAACTTACATACTTTTCATTTTTGTATTTGAAATCCTTTTTGATCCATCTTAGTAAATATTACAATATTTTGAGATATTACAAAATTGAGTTTCATGAGCTGTAAGTATTAAAATTAAAACAAAAAAAATGTTTAATATTTCACTTGCCATGTAAAAAAAAGATTTTTTTTATTAAGTTCCTTAAGAATCCATAATATTCTATTTTTTAAGATGCATTGCATATACAATTATAAATAGAACATATTTACTGTTCTGCACTTTTTTGAAACATTGGTACACTTAAATTGTTCACATCAACCACCAATGTGGAAAAAGTGAGTCCATACCTGCTGATCTCGAATTTTAAAAACAATACAACTCAACGTTAACGCAGACACACACATGCCTACAATGGGCACATGGGCATCAAAACTGGATCAACACAGTAATAGAAGAAGATGGTTTAGTCTTGGGAAAAAAGGCAAGTGAATAGCAGTGTGAAGCTCTGGACAATGTTTTCTCCAGGTATTCTTTCACATGTACCCAAACATTGGCAGACCAAGTACAACTCTAGAGGCAATGCTGTCTGTCAAACTGCAAAAAAAAAGTGCTTAAGGATTTGAATTCAGAATTCAGGAAGATGAGGTGTGAACTTGGACTCAAAATTCCAAAAATCTTAATTCGATCAAGATCTGTGCTGGACAAACAAGTACAACTTGCAAAACTTACAGGACCTGCCGGTGAAGTCTTAGTGGAAGATACCTCATGGCAACTTCTGGAGTCTTGTTTTGGCTAAATTTGGGACAAGAGGGACCTACACTATAGTAGGCAGTTATGTATTAAATAAGGATGAAAAAGACAGAGGAGACATCAGCTGGTGTTTCTTGAGCAGACTTATTTGACATGTCCCCTAAATTGGCAAACAAAACACTATACTATTGCTGACAATGATGAATTAAGGCATGCTCGTTACATGAAGTAGTGTCTTGTTTGTGTCTAGAAAATGTTCCCAATCAATTAGTTTGTCCAGTCGCATTTTAATATAAAGCAACATTACGAAGAACACTAATAACAGCTTGTCACAGAATTGTTACAGAAAACATGTAAAAAATACACCACTCTGCCAGACATCACTGCAACAGTTTTAGTCTTTAATGAATGGACTTCATATCACATTTCGGAAATTTTGCTCAGCCCTACCACAGAACTGACATTTTAAACTGATCAGGTTTGAAATACACCGCCATGGACATGGACAATAAAACATAAAGTACCATAAAATTCATATTACATGATTCCACTTTGTTTAAATCTATATTTTTGGCACTTTTATGCAAAACTCATACCACAATATGGTGCACTTTTATGTATTATTACTGACACAGCTCATCTGTTTCTGCTCCCGAGTTCTGTTTCTGTTTCAATAAGAATACTCCATCATGGGTAGTAGATTATTCTTCTCACAGCTGTAACACTGATCTGTAAGTGTCATTTGATTGGTTTGAAAATACATTTGCATCAAGCTCGCAAATAATATCGTAGATACCCTAAAAAAAGGGGGGGTCAATAAATATAGCCACAAGAGCATTATAAATACAGGCAGATTGACAGACAATTTACATGATAATTACAATAACTCTTTAGTAGTTAAAGGCTGGAATATGAGAGAGCGCGAGAGAGAGAGAGAGCTGGCTCAAAAAGACTCCTCTTCAGAATCACCCTCTGTGTCAGACTTGTTAAGTCTCTCTAACTCTTCCCCATCCTAAAAAACAAAAAAGGAGAAAATCATTTACTCATGCACTTATCAATTATACCTGGAGTCTATCCCAGGAGACTTAAGGCACGAGGCAGGGTGCCTACATGTCTTTGTAGACATGAATGTGGGAGGAGTTCCCGGAATAAACTCACCAAGCACTAGGATAACATGCAAACTCAAGGCATACAGAGGCAGGAATCAAACCTAGCCGGGAATCGAACACAGACTCTGGAGGTGCAAGGCGACAGTGCTAAGCACTAAGCCATGGTGCTGCCAAAAATCTTTTAGTGATGCAAAATGTTCTTAATGATTGTACAACATACTGTATTGAGATGAAAAATCTAAAGTTAGTATCTTGTTCTATTTCAAGCACACTTTAACCAAGCCAGTCTTGGAACATCTTTTAAGCTGAACACAACTAAGGTAAAATTAAATTCTTGTATTAAGCACAAACCTTAAATGCCTCTTTTATGTTTACTTGCTGGTGTGGCGCAATCAAGAACATGACTTTAGCAGTGTTTTACAGTACTGCTTTATAATTGTAGCAATATGTACACAATCGAGAAGATACCTTTTACCTGGATGTAGGAAAACATACTAGACCTGAAAACATTCACTGTGTTATAAAATTGTACAGCTGAATCCTTACCCCTTGATGCCGCTCAAAAACTTCTCCATTGATGACCCTGAGCCTCTCTTGCTGCAGTACATACTCCAGGTCCTTTGGCCTGCTGCTGTGGTATATAAAGATGGCCAGCAAAACAATGGGTGCCTGTAGGAAGAAGTCTAGTTCTGGGCGGAAATTGAAGAGGACAAATGACAGAGCTGTGACAAGCACAGTGGTGATTTGGCCCGTCAGCACATGGAACATGTTGTCACGGAACTTAAGGATGAAGGCAACAGAGAGACCAAGGGCAGCTGTGATGAAGGTCAGTGCTACTGAATAGGCATTGTGACCATGAAATAGGCCGTAATGCAGGATCATCGTCCGTGAGCCGGTACGCAGCACCAGTGCCAAGCTGTTGAAGGCAACACCAAACACATACAGCCGGCTGTTCTGAATAAAAATGCTTTCAGTTAGCTGCTCTCCATCCTTCAGGATCTTCTCATTGTATATGTTGGCCAGTGCGGAGGTGAAGCACTGAAGCAGCAGAAAGATATAACCCAGGCCAAAGGCATGTAAACGCTGTACAAGCTGGCTGTTCCAGAGCTCAGGGGCCAGTCCCTCTGCCCAACTGCTCTCACTCTGGTTGTGCTTCGTCGTCTCCAGCAGCGTATAGTTTGCGCAGCCGCTGGAGGGAGCAGAGACATGCGCTACATGTAGGCCATGTACATCATGCTGATTAGTGCATGTGTTCATAGTCAGTGCCACGATTGAGAAGAAGAGAATGATGAGGGAAGCCCACTGCACCCAGGACAAACGCCTTCTGCAGAGAATGTGGTATGCAATTACAATCGCTGAATGAAAACATGGCACAGCCTGATATGGACAATCCATGCACACAAAAAAAATTCTCTACTTTACAGAAATCAGGCAAATAGAAATGACTTGTATTTTAGTAGGAAAAAAATATAGAAATAACAATAATCAACACTTACTTCAAAACAAACCGAAACAAAATGGCTGTAGTAAGAATAACGACATTGGAGAACAACACTGCCATCGCCTGTTCAAACAAACCAACAAACAGAATCGTGCATCTAATGACTCACTGAAAAAGTGAAATACATAAAAAGGCAAATATTGTACCACACATTTATTAGAAATTTCTTTCTGATCAAGAGCACATCACATTAAAAACTGGTCCAACTTACAGGCTGGAGGTAGGTCATCACATAAAAAATAATGAGGTTGTCCAGAAAATAGAGGAATGCAGGCACAGCCCATTTCAAACAACTAAAAAAGGAGGAACCAGAGAAGCAGCCCAAATCCTTACATGAACGACCCTCTGCATAATAAGCACATAAAATAACATTAAATCAACTACATTTGGTGAAAAACTACTGATCACATAATAATAATAATAATAATAATAATAATAATAATAATAATAATAATGGGACATGTCAATACTACAAACTCAAAGATCTACAACCTGCTACAAAGAAATGTTTAGATCATCAAGATGTAAATGTAAAAACAATTGTTGAAAGATTATTTAACTGATGTGTAGATTTGTAAGTTATTTAGGGCTCACCTCGAATTATCACTCGCACTGACATGACTAAACAAAAGATAAGTTTAGTACTCTCTGCCATTAAATTCACGGAGGCAGGGTGAAAGTCATACTTGTTTTCTGAAAAAAAAAAAAAGGCAAACATAAAATGATAAGCAACAGGCCAACACTCTGTAACTTATGTGCATTTGAATAATTAAAAAACTTTGACAATTTAAATATTAGTGTTTTCATTCATTCATTCTCTTCACTGCCTATCCTACTCAGGGTCGCAGGAAGCGACCTGGACAGGGAGCCAATTCATTACAGGGCACACATGCACACACCACACACTTACACAACAGCTTGTCAAAGAATTTGGGAAAACAATTACTCTAATCTGCATGTCTTTGGACCATGGGAGGAAACTGGAGTGTCCGGAAAAAACCCACCAAGCACAGAGAGAACATGCAAACTCCTTACAATGAAAAATCCCTGAGGTACGAATCGAACTTTTGACTCATGAAGTAAAGGCCACAATGTTAATCACTATGCTACTATGCACCCTTTTACAGTATGTACATTTGCTAATTGCATCACTTAATTCAGTTAAATTCAAAAAGCTTAAGGTTACCTTCATTTTCAGAGAACTTCAGCAAAATGATACGACTGGTGCCTAGTGTGACGAATACAAAGCCAAGAACCAAAGTATAGGCAGAGGAGCGGGAGCACAGCCAGGCACGTGGAGAGCAACAACCACAGCAGCAGGAGCAGATGGAGGAGGAGGAGGAAGGTGCCATTTTGGAAGAACAGGGAGGCTGAATCCAGCAATGGAATCAAATATAAAACAAACACTGTTCAAATATATTTTGCTTATGAAGGTTTTTTTATATTTTATTTTTTATAAATCCCCAATCCCCAATGCAAATTGATTCTTATTAACCCAGGCTTGCAATCGTTTTTAATAAATATTCACCTAGTGATTTTACACAGGTCAACAACTAAAAGGATATTTTTAAATCTTTTGTTGTTTCAGCTAATAGATAGCTGTACATAATCCAGCAAGAAATGTCTCTCTATCTTCAGTGATGCTGGGCGTGGGGTTCAATGAATTCCCTATAAAATAAAAACCCTATTGGGTGTTAAGTCTAAAGAGGCTGTGCTATCCATTAGAGATGGAGGGGTGAAATAGATTCAATTATGAATCCTGATTCTTTTGCTTGATGATTCACCAAACCGACCCTAACTTATCACCCAACTGACTCTAAAATCTTTGTTTTTTTTACATTTATAATAAAGATGAACAGTTGGATTGGCCAGTGACCAGAAATGGAAATCTAATTGGCCATGACCAGTGATGCCGTGACAGAAACACATTTTTGGCATTACATTATCAAAAATCGTGCCCGTTAAAAGCCTCCGATCTGCCTTTTTATCCAAACTTTGTGTGAATTAGTCTTAAACCCACGTATCACAAATGCTCACATGAGTCTCAAAACACTGTAAGCAGAAATTATTTGAAAATCGTGTGCATTAGAAGCTGCACATGCCCTAGTGCTTGAAGACACTCAACCTGTGCGCTCACTGTCAGCGTGAGTTTTGACACTTTGGAGGCATTTGTAGCAGTAAAACATTGCATTTATTTAAAGTTATTTTGCATCGCTTAAATGCTGGCCCTGGGACATAACTTTTTAAATGTTAACATTTGTAACAAATTTTGGAAGAAAAATGTTATGTCAAATTGGGATATTTGTAATAGAGATATTTATAGAATACTATTTATGTAGTATTGGGAGGTGATTGGGAGTCCTACTAAGGCACTGAATACCTTTTGCTCTAGTGATTCTAGGGCTACAGGAAATATAAGGGTTCAATATCAATATAATGTGGATATACAGTTACCTATTTTACTAATTGAAAGCGACTAAATTAAGGAGAAAATCTGGGGGGGAAATAAGGGTAAAGACGAGTTTGGGTTACCACATTGCTGCACTTTAAGGGGCGTCAATATTGAAGCTTCGTTGTTAAACAAAATTACTAAAACAATATTACTCCAATTAATTAGCAACTGCAATATGGAAATGAAACGACACCCCTGATAACTACAGTAATCTCTTTTCATACTTTTTGGACCGGCACTATGAGGTGTGTAGCGTGTCCACTGACCATCCAGCTGTTATTGATGTTGTTATTTTTTGTTGTTGTTGATGATGATGTTGATTGGCTATCTAGCTTAAATCGAAGCTTTTCTTTTCTGAATCAAGGCCACACACGCACAGTCACTTACAATTTACTTTCCTACAAACCAAACGAAGCAAAACAATGAGCAGGTTTGGTATCAAAAAATAAATTTGTGTTAAACTCACCTATCCATATGTTCACATAGCTCTTTCCATAAGGACATCCGGCTTCCGACCACGTCACTACTGCACATGCGCAGTGTCCCCATGGCGGTGCACGATTTCACGAGTAAAGTCCCTCCTTCACCAGGCCGGTGTTATGCGCTACTACGCCCCCTGTCACGGATTGCCCGCTAGAGTATCTTTTTATATATACATTCTATAGGTGCATAAGTGTACTTCACAGGGTGCGCCCTACTCCTTGTTCCAATTGCAGGGAATATCGGTGAAGGGAAATTCCCTCGACAAAACGCCACCATTCGGACCACCATGCGCAGTCACCAGCGCAGACGTCACTTCCTCCGTGCGTTACCATGGTAACATAAACACCTCGGATACCTGTCGCTGCTGCTGTGGATAATTCGTACTACGGACATTAAATATTGAATAACTATTGAAACTGACACCATTATAAAACATATGCTATTTAAACGTGTGTAACTTGTAAATAAATTACTGATTATTATTATTATTATTAAGGTTAAAGTTATTATTTTATCCTCTTTAAATAATTAGCGTTGTTCCTCACTCTCAGGGTGAACCTAAAGAACCTCAGCTCAGAACCACAGCAGGTGAAAGCGCAGCTTAACCGACACTGGACGGGGACCCGTGCGATATGGAGCTTAATTGCACGCAACACATTTAAGTCCCGCCTTCATGATCTATGATTGGCTCATATTTCACACCTTGTGAAGAAATGACCAATCATAGATTATATGGAATTATTGTAACCAATTATAAAGCAGAAGGTGGGATTTTGTCGGGAAAAATGATTATTAGGGCCCATCGGAGCGATGACGACGTGACTATGAAGTTATCACCATCGCTCTGATAATGCGGTTTTAATAGTGATGATGTCATAAATGTGCGAGGGCCCCCTTGTTCTTCTATTTATTTATTTTTTAATATGCGTGTTTCCCCTAGTGGTCCACACACGGATGCTGTATTAAGTACAAACTGTAAAATAATAATAAATATTACAATTATGTAGTTTGAATAATTTATTTATAAAAGATGTCTGTTTTAAATTACAGAGTGCAAATAAATGCATTCTACTGCACTTCGACAGTAAAAAAAAGTGTGAAGATGAGATTAATCATTAAACACATTATAAAAATTTAATTAATTGAAGTCTACTCCTTTTTCAAACTGGAGCACTGCTGAGATGCCGAGCCTGTTAGTAAATCACACGTCACATATTGACACCTATTGGCCATTTCTAAAACTGCGCTTGAAAAAAAAATTGTGACAGAAAGAGATGAGGAGAGTAGAGAGATGCGATGTAAGGTGAACAGGGAAGTGGCAAAGTCTAAGAAGCAGGTGTATAGTGAGATCTATGAAAAACTAAACTTAAAGGAAGGAGAAATACTTTTTTTTGACTGGTCAGACAGAGAGAACGAGTGTACTGACAAGCGAAGAGAGAGTTTTGAGAAGGTGGAGAGAGTATTTTGCGGAACTGATGAATGGAGAAAATAAGAGAGAGAGAAGGGTGGATGAGGTGGAGATAGGGAAACAGGTAGTACTGTACAGGGAATTAGTAAGGTTGAAGTGAGGACAGCTATGAAGAGGATGAAGAGTGGAAAGGCAGTTGGTCCAGATGACATTACAGTGGAGGCTTAGAAGTGTTTAGCAGAGATGGCAATGGAGTTGCTTACTAGATCTTAGAAAGTATCCTCTCACTGATGGAGAAGAAGTGTTTGGGTTCTAATTTTTAAGACTAAGGGAGATGTGCAGGGCAGCAGCAACTACAGAGGAATAAAGATGAGGAGCCACACCATGAAATTATGGGAAAGAGTAGTGGAAGCTTGGTTGAGATGAGAGATGACAATCTGTGAGCAGCAGTATGGCTTCATGCCAAAAAAAATGTACCAGATGCCATGTTTGCTTTAGGAATGTTGACGGAGAAGTATAGAGAAGGTCAAAAATTGTTGCATTTTGTGTTTGTAGATCTAGAGGATGCGTATGACAGAGTGCCCATAGATAAACTGTGGTATTGCATGACGAAATCAGGAGTGACAGAGAAGTATGTGAATGTGGTGCAAGGACAGCGTTACAGCGTGTGACGTGTAACGTAGCTATGATCGACCGGTTTAAGGTGGAGGTGGGACTGCACCAGGGATCGTCTCTTAGTCCCTTACTGTTTGCAGTGGTAATGGACAGGTTATACAAAAGCCCCCATGCACTATGATGTTTGCGCATGATATAGTGATCAGTAGCAAGAGTAGGGAGCAGGTTGAGATGAGTCTAGAAAGAGGTTGGAGGGAAAGGTGTAGCTGTAAGGAGTAGAGGTAGCTGAGGATGCTGTGTTTTGCTTTGGGTGTGACAGGCATGGACAAGATTAGGAATGAGTATACAGTATTAAAGGCACAGTGCAGAAAAATGAGAGAACATGCAAAGGATGAAAAGTAAAGAAAATAGGAGGTGGAAGAGAAGGAGAAGAAAGAAAAGGGGAATGATCAGGAAGAAGAGTAAAAGAAAAGGGGAGGATGAAGAGGGAAAAATAATATGTGTAAAGCACAGGAAGAAGGAAATCAAGATGGATTAACAAGAAAAAAATGAGGAGAAAGAGATAGAGGTGCAATGGAAAGGAAAGGATGAGAATGAGTCAGAATAGAAGAAGATGAAAGGGAAGGAGAAAGGGGAAAAAGACGGGGTCTAAGCGAAAGAGCATTAATTGGAAGAAGGGAAAAGAATGAGGAAAAGAGAGAAGAGACCGAGGAGGATGGAGAGACAGATGAAACAGAGGAAGAATGAAAATATACATAGATTAATATACATACATACATTAAAAAGAAAAAGAAGTAGAAGAGTGAGCTTGTGAGCTGCAGCTCATAAGTTCAGCTTTTAAAGCTCTAAGCAGTGAAGGTTGCCATAGAAACGCCATAATGGACAAGTTGAAGGATGTTTTTTTCCCCGCTGCAGGCGAGCCACACTGTTAGTCAGACCACACTGACACGGTGCAGTGTTCTGATCGTACTGAAGTTCAAATTAGATGTCTAAGGATGAAGCTAACCCTTACCAAAGAGACTCAAATAAAGGCAGATTTCTTTCATTTTACTTTTTATGTACTGATCTTAATACACTAAACCCAATTATTTTTAAGTAGACTCAGCTTATTACGAAAAAACGCTGCTAATATTGATAAAATAATAATAATAATGATAATAATAATAATCCTTATCTCATAATTATTACTTATTAACTCACAATTATTATTATTAGTTAGCACACCTGATTTATTAGAAGCACCTGATTGCACAACTGTGGAGACGTCACAGTTAGCTTATGGGTTACCTGGCTACAACTTCAGGTTAGCTACAGGACATACAGGGAATCTTTGCTTACCTGCTCCTCCAGCTAATACATTTAGTTAAGACTGTCTTTGGTTTGCAGGTACAGGTCTAGTCAGGTCAGGTCTAGTCAGGTCTGTTCTTTAGCTAGCAGGTGCTGTTTACCAGCATGAAGGCTCATGATTGTGTGCACACACCTGATATTTATAATTATCTCATGGACTTCTAAAATTATCAAATGATTAAATAAAAAATACAATTAGCTCTATGATAAAAAATAAAACATAGCTTTTTGACATTTATAAAAGTAGAACTTGAACTATTATTTTTTATTAGGACCTTGCTCAGTATCTCATTACTTTTAATAACTGTAGTTATTAAAAGTATTATAAAGGGTTATAAGAGGATTTACTAAAGCTTAAACGGGATTATATTGTATGTTAATATGGGTGCATACAAATATCCACTCATTTAATGAAAATTGTACTCTATATTTAGGTTTGTGGGCTTTTTCACTATAAAGGCAAATATAAGGCTAAACGAACTAAGGATCAGCTATCAACAAAAAAGAAGATAAAAAAAACTTTATAATCATTGTTTAAGATTACAATTAAGCACTCTCATCACTGTGGTTGGTAAACACTAGTCACCATTTTTCTATTTTGCCTTTCCTCTAGCACATAATTGCAAGAACAGATTGTGTGTACTCCAGGTACTTTACTCTGTGGGTAAAGAATCTCTGTGGTTTAATCGCAAGACATGCACTTTTACACTAAGGAACTCTTTTTTATCAGTCATTTCAATGTTAAAATTAATGTTAACTTTTCTGTTGTTATGCAGAGCAGTGGATGTATAAATAGTCCTGGAATGTAGCCTTCATAAATAATACCTGTAATAATATGAATAGGTTTATCAGGAATTAGGTTCCTGTTTGATTTTAAAGAACTAACCATATAATCAGCAGCTTTATTTGAACACTTTAAATAGTTACAAGTAATGATTTAATGAAGTATTTTGGAAGATTTGAAAGAATGACAAAATGAGGTTCATTGCTCAATGGTGTGTGCGTATATGTGTGTGTTTAGAGAAGTGGGGGGGTCTGTATGTCTTATGATAGGAGGATGGGGGATGGGTAGAGATAAAAGCTAATCTCTGCTGAGAGATCAGAAGTTACTCCACTCTTGAACAAACGCTCCTTACCTGGGGCTCCGGGCTGAGATATGAGGTTTTCTCGACGACCAGTTGCTTTTTATGCTTTGGCGCTTCTGTGTTGTCTGAGTCAGTGTGCGACAGCAGTGGAGAGACACTACTACATTGCTGCAGTTAACATTAATTGGGATTATACAGCAAATGGAATCGATCGAAGGTATGTACTCATTATCTGGCAAAACATTAAAAATATGCCAAGAATTGTTTAAATTCAAGCTTTTTTTTTTCTTGACATTTGTTTGATAATTTAATGTTGCATGTTTTTTTTTTTATAAAAAAAACCTCTGAAAAGAGATTTAGAACGTGTATTGCTGCATGAAGTGTTTTATAAGTTTGTTATAGGAATATAAGATTTTTAAGATCAGAGGGATGTAGGTACATCCTGCAGATTTGCTTTGTATGTGACTATTAACTGGTTCAGTTAATCTGCATCAATATACTTATTTATATATTTTCATTACTTTTTTTATAAATACTCCTGTTTTTATAGTGTTGGTCCCATCTATAAAAAGACAGTGTACAGGGAATATGACCAAAGTTTCTTAAAGGCTAAAACAACTCCATCATCAGGTATTCAAATTTCTTCTGTAAGGTGGATTTTGTTACTTTAATACACTACAAGAAACTACTACAAAACTACTACAGATTAATTAATTTTATGTTAGCAGGGCTGCTGGGCCCCACGATCCGTGGCGAAGTTGGTGACACCATCATTGTCACGTTCAGGAACATGGCGGATCATCCCTGTAGTATCCATCCACATGGTATAGCTTATGGAAAACAGTCTGAAGGTCTGTATACTAATGTCTTAAATGTATAAAACAACCGTATAACAACATTATAATCTGTCTGTGTATATGGAAATGTGTAATTATGCTGAGAATATTGCTTAGGAAAGGGCATTTTTTCAGTGGCATTTGTTCACTTGAGTAAACAAACTGAAGAGGCATATTTACTCTTGTTATACATATTAACCACAGGCTGTGCCTAAGTTCAAAATTAAGATAAAAAGCTATTTAGGCAGATTCATTTTGACAGATTATTTTCTGATCACTCTGATAAACACAATCTGTACAATTTGTATAAATGGCAGTGAAAAAATAGCTATACTGTATCTTATCCCACCACATAGTCGCTTTGGTTTGTTGCTTATTCCTGGAACTAAAGTGAATATTGCCCCTGAAGTTTAAACAGATGGGGGAAAAAAAAATCAACATTTGATGCTGCAAATCTATAATCCTTCAGGATCTTTGTACTTTGACAACACATCCCAGTTTGAGAAAGAGGATGATGTCATACATCCTGGCAAAGAGCATCAATACTACTGGGAGGTAACTTCAGAGGTGGCCCCACAGGCTGCAGATCCCCCGTGTGTCACATACACTTATTTCTCACACAATGATATTGTCAAGGACTACAACACAGGCCTGATTGGTACACTACTAATTTGTAAGACTGGTATGTTAATTTTTCATTCTTCTCATTATTATAGACAATATGAATCAGTTCATCAATACTGAGTACTTTACTTTAACCTTCAGACAAATTGGATACCAAGAGGTTACTAGATAATGTTGTTTATTCTTTGCTATACAGGCAGCCTTGATGAGTCTGGAAAGCAGGTCCATTTCCATCAGGAAGTGACATTGTTGTTTGGGGTGTTTGATGAAAGCAATACTTGGTACAGCCCAGGGGAAGCACCACTCAAGGAGAATGTTAAATACACAATCAATGGCTTCACCAATGGCTCTGTCCCTGGTAAGCAGGTTTTTTTTTTTTACTATAAGTTCAAAAGTTCTCTTAGTTGGTTGCTCTTGTGATAGTCTCTTGATCTTCTCCAGACCTGAGTGTGTGTGCACACTCCAAAGTAACCTGGCATTTGGTTGGTATGAGCTCGGAGCCAGAGCTTTTTTCCGTGCACTTCAATGGCCAGGTTCTACAGGAGAATGGGCACAAGGTGTCTTCGATCGGCCTTATCAGTGGCATAGCTACCAGTGCAGAGATGGTAGCTATTTATCCTGGTCGCTGGCTTCTCTCTTCTCACATTAGCAAACACTTAGAAGGTAAGTAATACTAAATCTACTGGTTCCTTTGATAAAATAAATAAAAACATACAACAAATTGGATACATATTTGTGCACAGTATTAATTAAAGATTGCTTACAGATTGTATCCAAAAACAAAATACAGTATAACATACATAATACATATTTGCCATGTGGTTGGTGGTGATTTTGCTGTGTTTTGAAGAGATCGAAAAAGTGTTTTATTTCTATAAAGCGCTTCTATTTAGCCACACCATAGTCCACGTGATGAATAAGAGAGATTGTTGCCATATACAGGGAATAGTAGAAGCAGTACTTAGTACTTAGAACTTAGTACTTCTTTAATGTTGCTATAGGTTGCTTGGCAGTCTCTTTGACAAAATTATCTTCTTGTCTTTTTATCTATTCTGGAATATGTTCTGTTCTTGGTAATATTAATGTGGTTCCTTCACCACAGACCTGAGACCTGAGTGTGTTGACACTCCACTTCACTGTGTTACTGTACATTATACATTTGTGGGATTTGAAAATTATGTTGTACTCAGGTTTAATGTATTAGTTAATTCTGAGTACAGGCACGTAACCCGTTATATAATGGTACAATAATTTCTATTTGTTGTTTACTTGAATTTTGTTGGTTGTCATGTCATATTAAGAATGGAAAATGAACTAATCTTGGATTTGCTTTTTTTTTTTTTTTTTTTTACTTTAAAAGCATAATTTTTAAAAGCTGTGTTATCATATCTACTGTTTATTACAAAACAACCAATTCAGTCTCTCCAATTCACATCCTTCTGCTTCATCCCCCTAAAACTTTTTTTTAAAACTAAAATAAATTACAATTACTTTAAATCCAAATACAACAAGACCATAACTAATGTTCCTCATTTTATTTTAGCTGGTATGCATGGCTTCCTGGATGTTAATTCATGTAATGAGTTTCCTGCACCAAAGCGAAAGCTCACCATACAACAAAAGCGAGAGAGCCAAGAATGGATTTACTACATTGCAGCTGAGGAGACTATTTGGGATTATGCCCCACATTTGCCAGAAAATGTGGACAGGTAAACAAACAACCACAGTTAAACAATATCTGATTTCCTGTGTTATCTGTACTTACAGGTGTCTTGTTCCTTTTCACACAGGGATTTTCGGTCTACATACTTAAAACAGGGAGCAGGGCGGATTGGCAAGAAATATAAAAAGGCAGTGTTTATCCAGTATACAGATGAATCATTTAAAGAAAAGGCAGAGCACAAACAAAGGAAAAAGGAGTTGGGAATTCTTGGTCCTGTGATCAGAGCACAGATCAGAGACATAATAAAGGTAAAAGATAAAAAAAGAAGAAGAAAAGCCAGAATAAAGTACAAAATCATACAATTTGACACTATTGTTTTGGTTGTGTCAGATGATGTCCATTCTGGTAGTCAATTGACCCCAAACTATTCATGTTCACAGATTGTATTCAAAAACAAAGCATCCCGTCCATATAGCATTTATCCTCATGGCTTAACAATTGATAAAGCTGCAGAGGGCGTTAATTACCCTGAGGGAGGTTAGTAAAATGTCCACTTACATTTACAATAGGTCATATTCCAATATGTTCTAAATCCAATATATAAATTTTTGAAGATGGTGTAAATGTTGTACATTATTTTAAAGCAAGCCTACCGCAATAAAATACTGTTTAGCATTCTACAATTCCCTAAAACATGTTTAAATTTTAGGTGGGAATTCAGGGAAACGAGAATTATTTGGCATGAAGACGATAAGTAAGATAAATTTACTGTAGGCAGGTGATCATGGACACTAAGTACCTTAAACTGGATATCCAAAAGATTATTCTGTGATGAAAGATCAGAATGGCAAGAGAGAAAATAGATCATTGCACAACCATTGGACAAAGTCAACAGAACATGAAGAATGTGTTGAAAAAAGAATAAAACTGGTGTACCCGTATTTATTTTTCAGTTAAACGTAAAGCATCTAAGTCAGAAATCAGAAATGCACAACCATGCAATCTACAAATCCAGGAAGTAATCGTCTCCCATGCTTAGTCTCAGTGCGTCTGCGTCACTGGTATACTCAACATCTATGTGTGCACGCGCGTAAAGCAAAAGCAAGTGTCAGTAGAGATGTTCATTATTAAAGATCCAGGATCTTGTTCTGTCAGAAAGCAGTGATGCTGATAGTGTGTGTGTGCTTGCACGAGCATCATTAGAGAGGTTCCTTGTTAAAGAAGTTTCCCGACAGAGCAGTGTTTCCATTAGCGTGTGTGTGAAAGTCGTCCTACACAGGTTTTTAAATAATGTTTAAAGTGTGTAAGTGTAAAACGTGTGTAAGTGTGAACTAAATTATTAAAACTTGATGCTGTAATCCATATATAATCACAAAAGGCCATGTAGTACATATACACATAGCTACAGTAAATATAATATGTCATATATGATCTGGGGTCATAACTTAATCTTTTTTACACCCTCCTGAATATGTGGAGGATACAAATGTTTTTAGGAGGTAATTGCACAATTCTAGGATTTCATGATTATCAAATTACATAAGAAAATGCAAAGTCTATTTGTAGCCACCCTGATAAGCCAAATATTTCAAATGTGAATAAAGCAATTATAAATTACAATCATTGCTTCATTTCAATGTCTCGTACATTCTGACAGGGAACCAGAGTCATGCGGTGCAACCAGGGGAGACTTACACATATGTGTGGCGAGTTATTGAAGAGGACGAGCCATTAACCAATGATTCAAGGTGTCTCACAAGGATGTATCATAGTGCGGTGAACACCCCACGAGACATTGCCTCAGGTCTTATTGGACCACTTCTTATCTGCAAAAGCCAGTCCCTCAGTACCAGGAATGTCCAGGTAACATGTTTTTTTTGTTGTTCTATATAGAGTGTTGCAATATATACATTTTATTTCATTTTTTTAAATCATCAAGTGATAATCATTATTCATGCACCTGATACCGTGTTACTTAAAAAAAACAGTTGCTCCATTTTTCAGCTGAGGGCAGACAAGGAGCAGCATGCCATGTTTGCAGTTTTTGATGAAAACAAGAGTTGGTACATAAGTGAGAACATCCTTACAAACTGTGGAGACCCGAAAAATGTAAAAATAGATGACCCAGAGTTCTATAAATCAAATGTTATGCACAGTGAGTAGGTCTATATGCATAGTGAGTAATTGTAGGTAATGTTAGCAACATTTTTATCAACTTAATTATTAATTATTATATTTACATGATTGTTCGCAGCAATTAATGGTTATGTGTATGAAAGTGGCCAAATCCTTGGGTTTTGCAATGGTGAGATTGCAACATGGCATGTGTCTAGTGTTGGGGAACAAGATGACATCCAAACAGCCACATTTTATGGACACACATTTGAGCTGAATAACAGAGAAGAGGATATCCTCAGTCTGTTCCCCATGACAGGCGAGACAATCTCCATGAACATGGCTAATGCTGGTCAGTATGTTTAAAACATAAGAAATGTAAATGTTATTTAAAGAAAATGTGCATTACTCCATGCAATATGTAAAGTATTTGTCTCGAAAGACATGATAAGAATTTGATGGAAATGTACTGTAATATAAATGTACTTGTTTCCCTTTTAATTATTATTTCTATTTTTCTTGTTAAGGATATTGGCTATTGGCATCACTGAACACACATGAGACCCAAAAAGGATTAAGAGTGAAGTTTCAGGATGTTGAGTGCTTTAGAGATTATGTCACGGAAGAGTATGATGATTACAGTGAAACTGAAAGTGGACGAGGATTAGATGAGTCCTTTAGTGTGTGGAAACCGATGAATGAAACAATGTTTAAAAGTGAGAAATCAAAACCTGAAAAAAGCATAAATTACATTGATCCAGATTCGGATGATTATGCAATACTCCTTGGTATAAGGTCACTGAAAAACAATTATAACATTTTCAGTGGTGATGAGAAACTACCAGTTGACAACAGTGATGAGCAGAGCCCTATAAATGATACAGTGTTACAAAATGGAAAATCCAAACCAAAGCCAAGCAAAAATGATGTTGATCCAGATTCAGATTATTATGCCAGGCTTCTTGGTATAAGTGCAGACAACAACACAAGTGAAAACAATATGCCAGAGTTAGACCTGCCCATTATGAATAGCACTGATAGTGCACTACTTCACACTGATGGGAACATAACTCATTTGGAGTTTGAGTTTGATAACAACCTTACGGCGAAAGTTGATCAAAATGAAAGTACAACAGACTCGCTGATCAAATTATCTCTAGAGCCAGCTAACTGTACAATCAAAGGAACTATCAATATCACCACTACTCCCAGTAACATCTCATCTCTGCAATATACTGACAGGGAGAAAAAAACAGAAGACAGACACTACACATCATTAGTAACAAATGAAACAAGGCCACTGCTATTACCCCAACCATCAAAGATTTATAAAGAAAATGAGACAGAGGCTCAGACTCTGGAATTCTCAATGCTGAGCTCTTTGAAGGTTGAAGACAATGATGGCAGGTTAAGGGAAAATACTTTTATTTACAGTGTACCTGCTCTTAACTCTCATGGTAGCAAAACAGACGATGAAGATATTGTGCTGTTGGATAATGGTCAAAAAATTGAAAATAATAGCCATGAGCATTCAGTTGAGTACAGCATCTCACCTACTGAAGTTCCTAACAACAGCACATTTCTGCACAATACCACTCAAGCAACATCGTTATATGAAATGAGACAAGAATTGAACGTGTCAGTGGTCTCAAATTCTACATTAAGGGTTTTTCAAGAAACAAATAACACCCATGTGGACTCAAAAGTAGATAAAGAATTAAATGCCACCCATGGGGATCCAAACTTTTTAGTGGAGAAAAATGAATTTAATAATACCTACGTGAACTACACCTTTGCAGTAAAAGAAGATCAAATAAATGCCACCCAGGCGGACTCTGAATTTTCAGCAAAAGAAGATAAAGAATTAAATAGCACCCATGTGGCCCCTGAGTTTTCAGTAGAGGAAAAAATGGAATTAAACAGAACGCATGTGGACTCCAAATTTGAAGTGGATGATGATAAGGAAATGAATAGTACCCATGATGATATCAAAGACATGAACATAGAAACTAACCTGGAAAAGTTCAGAGAACTTTCTAGCACCCTAGACCAATCATACGTAAATATTCAAGAACCCAACAGCACCAAACTAGACTCCAAATTTTCAAACAACACTTTGAATGATTCTGACACATTCTTTGATAGTGAGAGCACAACAAGATCAAACTTGCCTCAGAATGTTACATGTTCAACCATAGTTCCTTTGAATGACAATACCCATAATGAGACAAGCTTAAAAGTCAGCAACAACTGGACATCCTCAGAAGAGTTAATTTCAGAGAGTCTCAAGAATACTTCCTTTTCTAATGGCATTTTCAACATTTCATCGCCAGAAAGGAACACCTCCTACCCTACTATCCTACAGCCAACTATCAGTTCAGAGCAAGTTACACCAGATGTTGAAAACACTCTTGATGAAGTGGTCATCTACCTGAAGGACAACAACAAGACTATGGCCATTCTCACCACACCTTTGGATGCACAAGGAAAGAACTGGAGCTATGATGGTAAACATGAGATGGTGCCACTGGAGTTCCCAGATCACATGAACAAATACATAACAGACAAGCATCCAAACAGTGCAAAAGAAGTGAAGAAAAAAATACATCTAGAAAGGGTAACACCGAAGAAAGGATATGGCCTGAAAACAAAAAAAATGAAGGAGTACAAACCACAACAACGTGGTATCTTATCTCCACGTAGCTTCTCTCCACTAGGAGCCACTCCACCACTGTTTACACCAAGAGCCCATAAGCCCATACTTAGTGAAGAAGACATGGTGCCAAAATCCATAGTCATCGGTATTCCCAGGAATGACTTCAATGACTATGAAATATATGTTCCCCATGGTGAGCATGATTTTGATACTGGCAAAAACCCAGATAACATAGACGAATATGAATATGTTGAATACAAATACCCATATGGTAAACGGCCTCAAGCAGAAATTGATGCACTTGATGAAGTAACTAAATATTCATTGCAAATTGCTGGCAGCAAGTCCAGGGTTTACTTCATAACCGCTGAAGAAGTTAACTGGGATTATGCAGGCTATGGACAAAGGTAATCAATATTTCACCTCTTATAGCATCAGAAAAACTTTGCCTGCCCAGTTGAATAGGATAGTTGTAGCAAATGTAGTACATGTCAGTGTAATAAAGTGCAATGGTATACAAATGTAGTACATGTCATTTTGTATATAATGATAAACAAACAAACAAACAAACAAACAAACAAACAAACAAACAGGAAGTCACCCTCCACATTTTCCCCAGACATTTTTGGCCTCTACACTGAAACTCCTTTGTTCTGTAAAAACAATTGATTTAAAAAAAAATAATAATAAAAATTTTTTTTACTTAGTTTCCAAATTATACATTTAGTGTGTCTATAAAATACACAAATAAAAAACCTCAATGAAAATAAAACCATAGTTTTAATCTAAAATCCTCTTTTGGTTGGTTCTTTTGTTTCTCTCTAAAGGAGGGAAGATAAAGCCTCAGTGAAGGAGAGGCCCACGCTGTTCAAAAAAGTGCTGTTCAAGTCATATTTGGACAGCTCCTTTACAACCCCAGACTCTCGTGGAGAGGTTGATGAGCATCTTGGGATCATGGGTCCTGTCATTAAGGCTGAAGTTGATGAAACCATATATGTAAGATATGTAACCATATATCTGCTAGCTAAATGAAGTGTTTGGATTTTTGAGTACATAATTGTCATTTAAATCTAAAATAAAGTGTAATTTGAGCCTGTCTTCCTCTCTAGATTGTGTTTAGGAATCTTGCCAGCCGCCCATACTCACTGCATGCAAACGGGGTGTCATATAGCAAAAATATGGAGGGGCTAAAATATGAAGATGGTTCACCTTACTGGTACCAGTACGATGATGCAGTGCAACCTAATACAACTTTTACATATATTTGGACAGTAAATGACAAGGTGGGACCGTTAAAAGGTGAATCTGACTGCCGAATATGGACCTACTACTCTGGAGTAAATCCTGTAAGTTCAAATATGAGACTGCCGTGTTGATACCATATAAAGCATTTTGGCATGAAGATGATTTTTGGATTGTGTTTATGCAGGAGCGAGACATCCATTCTGGACTGATTGGGCCTCTTCTGATTTGTAAGAAAGGCACCCTGGCTCAAAATTCATACGAGAAACAGGAATTTATGCTACTTTTTATGACGTTTGATGAGAACAAGAGCTGGTATTATGAGCAAAACTATGAGATTCTCAAGAAAACAAACAAAAGAGCAACAGTGGACCCAAATTTCAATAACAATATAAAATTTCATGGTATTTCATTAGAGCTTATTAGTGTTTTGTCTCAGATTTTTTTTTATAATCTATAGTGATCAGTAGAACCAAATCAACTAACACTAGACTAGTACTTTAACCGTTTTTTTTCTGCTGCATTTTTAGCAATCAATGGAATTATATACAGCCTTAAAGGACTCCGCATGTATGCTAATCTGCTTGTAAACTGGCATCTCATAAACATGGGCTCTCCAAAAGATTTCCACAGCATTAACTTTCATGGCCAAACATTTTTAAACAAGCATAACGACCCTCATCGTCAGGGAGTATATCCACTTTTACCAGGTTTGTATTTTTTTCATATTTTCCAATGTTTTGCATTCCTAAAATGTGTTACTAAACTCTTTCTTTTATTTCTGGTGCTGTTATACAGGAGGTTTTGCAACCCTGGAAATGTTTCCCTCAAAGCCAGGGCTCTGGATGTTGGAGTCTGAGGTCGGAATCTCCCATCAGAGAGGGATGCAGACCCTATTTTTAGTGTTAGGCAATGGTATCAGATTTTTTGTGCATTGTTTATCATAATAATTTAAAAGATTTTTAGATAAAATGAAACTAACATAGACTAACATTAGACTAACATCTAATTCATTTAGTACTGGAACAACAAGACCAGGTTTTTAGTTTTTGCTATACATTTAAGACATGGCTTCTTTACGGTTTGGTGTCAAAAGTGAATTATAAAACAGGAGATGAGACCTTCCCTAATTAACACTAACTCATTAACACTAACTTTCCTCATATTTACACATAGATATGTTATGAGAGTTTGGCACTGGGCATGCCAACACAAAAAATTGGAATGTTCTAAAAAAGAAAGAAACCCCTGGTTCACTAACAGCCAGACAATAAACAGGTCGACCAAGGAAAATCACAGTTGAGGACAAAAACTTGAGAGGTGCGAAAACCCCCACAATGACACCACTAACAACCTTAAGGGGGAAGGGGAAAGTATCACAATCCACTGTATGAAGAAGACTTAAGAAGCAGAAATATACTCACTATTCATTTAATCACTAAGCACTTAACCAATTAGCCAATCATGTGGCTGCATCACAATGAATGAAATTATGCATATACAGTTTGAGAGATTCAGCTAATGTTAGCATCAAACATCAAAATGGGAAAAAGTGTGATGTTTGTGAATTTAACTGTGGTGTGGATGTTGGTCACAGCTGGGCTGGTTTGAATATTTCATAAATTGATGATCTCCTAGAAATTTCATAGAAATCCATCTCTAGCTTTTACACTCTGTGAATGCTGACCAGATAACACTACACAGTACATGAGTAGTTGTATAGGTGTTCCTATTAAAGTCAATGGTGAGGATATAAAAACCATAACACAAGATGGAAACCAAACATCTGAAAAAAGAAGGCCAAATTGGAATTCATAAATAAATACTCTGTATGAGCAACAAAAGTTAAAAACAATATCACCAAAGTAATAAAATGCCAAAAAGTATGGTGAAATGAATAATATGCTCATTATCCAAAACACAAATGCTTATTAAGCATATTGGAGGTAGTGTCATTGCTTGAGCTTGCATGGCTACATCTGGAATAGGCTCGCTAATCTTTATTGATGATATTACTAATGATTGTAGCAAAATGAATTCTAATTTCAAAATGAAATTATTTTTTTATTGCAATCAAGGGATATGCAACCAAATAATGTTATTTGCCATAATTTACTTTAGGACAAGAGGTTGCAATACTTTTTGCTCACCGAAAATTTGGCTGGTCTGCTAGGAAAGGTGCCATATACAAGCTGTTTAACACATAGATATACATAAGAGGAAAGAAATGCTGAAATTCTGATGTATTATTTCAAATTCATATGCTGATCTCAAATCCAAATGTCTGCAGTGTACATGCATACTTTGAGAGGGCACTGTGTAAATGTGGTAAACCGGGTATCAGAATGATTCAAATAAAAATTCTTTTTGTCTTTGTTTTGCAGTATGTGACCACCCTCTTGGTCTGACATCTGGAGCGGTTAAAGACAGCCAAATTACAGCATCAGATTCTCGAGGTATTAACATATGAATTGTATAATTAAATGTATTACGTGTAATTATTCTGTGAATTCAATACAATAATCATGATTAAATAAATTTTTATTGAAGGCTACTGGCTTCCCAATCTGGCTAGACTGCACAATACAGGAAAATACAATGCATGGAGTACAACAAATTCAGACCAGTGGATTCAGGTACCATCACACAATGACAGTCTACAAGTTAATATGCCATAAGATGCAACTGATTGCTAAGTAATTACAAGAAAATGGTTCGTCCTGCTGTTTAGGTAGACTTCCAACGGCCAGTGGTGATCAGTAAAATAGCTACACAGGGAGCCAAACAGATCTTCACCTCTAACTATGTTTTAAACTACACAATATTCTATAGTACAGACCGCAAAAGATGGAGTTGGTATAAGGGGGATAGCAAAACTTCAAGAAAGGCAAGTGACTGCTTCAGTGTACACTATAATACAAAGGAAAGAGAATAATTGTAAATGCTGACTTTTAGTTTTCTTTTTTCACTTCCTAAGACTTTTGATGGCAACAATGACGCCCATGATGTGAAGGAGAATATATTCTTCCCACCAATTATTAGCCGTTATGTGAGGCTTTTCCCCTTACATTCATATAATTATCCAACTCTTCGCATGGAGTTCTTTGGATGCGAGTTAGATGGTAGGTGTCAATTGTTACTGTTATAAGAAGAGTTTATGCGCATATTACAGCTATGCAATAATTAAGGACTGACATATTTTCATTAGAAAAAGCACACAAAACAATCATGTGTAAATCAAGAATTCAAAGTAAGAGATGAGACATATGTCAGGCAAAAATACATCAACTGGCCAAAAAACAAACAGTAATAATTAGGCAAAACATGTTGTACATGAAACAGTAAATAAGGCTTGGTAATGACCTGGAATATATCACTGATTGTATAGTTCACAGTGAATATGTGTTTAGAGTCCTTAGATACTGTGTATAATAGAGGTCAGGTGTACACAATCCCCTCGTACAAGCAGAACTGCTTGAAGACAGCTTAAGGGACAACAGTACTCTTTTCTAATTACTTAAAAACTAATGGTATCAATATTTTTGACAAGATCAAGTACAATGTTGGCTGTCAGACATTTCCCATCTTGGTTAAAATGTGCATGTTTTCCCAAAGCAGACTCTGTCTTAATACACAGTCAATAAAAGTCATACTTGTGAATTATTTCAGTGGGAGTTTTCTATTAGTCTTGCTTCTCTTTGGGCTAGGTAGACTAACTAAAAGATAACAAAACTGTTGCTTGACTTTATTGATTCAAATATTTTTGAGATTCTGTGAGCAGACTTTTTTTCTGACAGCATCACAAAACGTCTATCACTTAGCTTTAGCCTTGAACCAGGCACTTCTCAGAAAATGTGTGCTTAGTTAAAAAAATGTCTATAAAAGTAAAAGGTTTATTTAAAAAAATGCTCTTTCTTTGGACCTTATGCCAGCCAAAAGATAATAACACAGCACAAAAAAAGAAAATTAACAAAATATACCCATATGTAACAAAACATCACCTCATATAGTTCATTCCACTGAATACCTGTTACTTGTCAAACTAGTTTTTTATGACTCTCTTTTTATCTGTTGTCTTATTTCATGCATTTGTTTTCTGTAGTCTAAATAGGCAAGCACTTGCATAACTAAGAAGACATTTGCACAAAATACATTGCCACTGGTGTTTTTGTTTCACTTCTGTCAACCCGGGCTACAGTAACATTAATACACATGTTTACAGGATGTTCTGTACCCTTGGGAATGCAGGGTGGAGAGATAAGCGATCATCAGATCACAGCCAGTTCTGTTGCTTCCAACTGGTATTCTAGCTTGTGGCAGCCTTGGTTGGCTCGTCTTGATAAACAAGGATCCGTCAATGCTTGGCAAGCCAAGGTAGCGAACAAAAAAAATCATATTTTGCATGCATCCATATTAATTCCACACAGTCATCAAATTCTGCTATTTTTTTTTTCCTCCACAGAGTAACGATATTCAGCCATGGCTCCAGATAGAACTAAAAGATGTCAAAAAGATCACTGGAATTGTTACCCAGGGTGCAAAGTCACTAAAAACAGAAATGTTTGTAACCACTTATGTTTTAGAGTACAGTGATGATGGCAAGAAATGGACCAAGTACTCAGATAATGAGGACTATGAAATAAAGGTACCTCATCCTACATGGGCAATCAAAAATTTTTGTACAGTTCTTTATACAATTATAACATCCTTTTTTTTTTTGCAGACATTCATGGGAAACTCTGATAACAATGGTCATGTGAAAAATTATATTTACCCTCCAATATTCTCCAAATATATTAAAATTATTCCTACAAAATGGCAGAATGCTGCCACCATGAGGATTGAACTACTAGGATGTGATTTTTGAACAATGACCTTTCATCGTTGTTTTATCCTGTTGTACTAAGCCCACATATTTTGGATAATAATTTTATATATTTATATGTAATGTTTGTGACTTATAATTCTGTAATAAAATTAGCAATGCAGAATAGAACAAAGTGTTATTTTTGTGATCTGAGGACACAACTGAACATAGTGCTTCTCTACAACAGACAGTAGTTATGTTTATATGCGACCGAATATTCCAAGATAACTGGAAAAATATCTCAATCAAAATAAAAAGTGTATCATGTAACCACCTAAATCACAACAATTGATGATTGCACTATCTGAATTAATTTTTAATCAGTGGTGTAAACCTTTGATCAGTTCAATTAGAAAATATTATCCATGTAAACTCTTGTTCAGTTGCTCTTGAACATTTCTATCTTGTTAAAATGCCTACATTGGCTCACCAAAAAAAAAAAAAAAAAAAAATTGTCATGCTTTAATATTTAATTCAACTGCCTTTAGCTTTGATTATGGTGTTCAATGTGGTGGCCAGTTGATGTGTGAAAATTATTCCTCCTGCCCCCACTCTTCTACAATTTGAGTCCTGAAATATGCCTGTGCCATCAGGGAAGACAAACTCTATTTATGTGATAACCTGGTCATTCAGTATATTCAGGTCGTTGTCACATATCAATGCTGAGTCCAACTGAAGCCACCACAGATCATAACACTAAGGCTTATACAGTGACCACTATACATGATGGGTGTATTGTCCCACGTGCATCACTTCTTACCCTGGAATAGGATTAATCTGGATCCATCAGACAACATGACCTTATCCTTTGCTCCATATTCCAATATTTATGCTCCCATGAAGCCTTTTTCTGATTAGCTTTTCTTATGGCCACACAGCTGTTTTGTCCCACTCCTGTGATTTCTCTTCACACTGTACATGTGGAAATTGTCTTACTTTCACTATTAAACATAGCTGTCATTTCTACTGTCATTTTTTTTTATTGATACAACTTCATCAAATAATCTGTTATCTTCCATCACAGATTTGTTTCAGCTCTGTCATTCCAGGGTTTAATAATGTGTTGGATGACCCCAATTCAAGAAGTTTCAATGATCTCTTATAGTTTTTAGTTATTTTCTTGCCAGGCAATGTATATTCCTTCTGAACATGTGACATTAGGTTTCCAGGAAAGACGTTTTGCTCCCACGTCTAATAGGTAAGTTCTGTGAGAACAACTGTCTCCGACCAGTCTCTGCTTTAAAGTTTTGTCTACTGGCTCCTGGCATATGTGCTCCTGGTCTTTGGTAAAGGATAGGGCACTGATTATCTCACATTTTATATATTTTATACCCAATCACAGAGAAAACGAAATTATTGTAAACAATTGAAGAAAAATGCAATCTCTAATCAGAATGATTTAAATCTAATGATGATGAATACATATTGCTCATGTAAATGCAGCTTAAGTTATATCATAGATCCACGGTTTTTAATGTGAGGTCATGGGCGCCCTAGGCACAGCCATATGGTCAGTAAGTTTTGTTGCAGTAGTAAACAAAACAAAACAAAAAATGTGACTTATAATTATTTCACTGGTCACTTAAAATGAATGAGTTTAATCCATACTCTAGTCAGCCTATAAATAATCTGACCTAGGATCTTATGTGCTCCATCGTGGAAAGTTCAGGATTAAAAGCACTGTGTCTGATAAATAGACAAACAATTTTATACACATTAGAATAACGCCCATAGAATATAATGTACTTGAGTTGAATAGGATGCCTGGCTGCAAAAAGTCTAAAGAACTCTTGCCTCAGGCTATGAATTGACGTCCACTGCACCCTCTGTAGTGAACTTCACGATCAATAGGGAGCCGTTTAGGGTTGAACCGTGACTGCTCCACACGGGGGAAGGGGTGATCGGATTGGCTGTGATTCACACATGATCCCCGTGCAAAAATTAATGCGGGAATATTTTCAATCGTCTCCTTAATGATGTCGCGAATCTTTTGTTTTTAAATAATAATATGTTGATACTTTATTTAACACTGAACTAACTTGTTAATTCGCTGATTTGACAACGTGGGATAAAACATTAGGCTTATATTTACAGCTAAGGAATTTGGATACGTTGAAAAACACTATTTTCCTTTTCACACGGGGACAAAAGCAGCAACAGTGATCATTAAAGTCGAATAAAGGGGCAAAATGAGCGGGAGTCGGGGCGCCCACCCGGGTTTGGTTTTGGGAGTGTTACTCTGTGGAGTCTGTGGGAAGGGGAGAGGGATTGAGGGAAGTTTGCAACCCTGAGATTCAGACGCCATTATAACCCAAGGACTGCCCTCTTCTTTATCCGCACCGACCACCACAAAGAAGGATTTCTCTCATGGAAAATGCACTCCGATATGCTTGTAATTTCTTCGAGAAAAAAAGTCCAAACCGGACTTCTGCCATGTTCTTACGGGACAGTGAGAGCCTGAAGCATCTCTCTCGAGGTGAGGAGACTTTATATGTGCTGACCCTACTGAGAAGAAACTTTAATATCTTTATATACACAGTGCTGCTAGCTACCGTAGCTAACCTTACTTAAATCTGTACTTAACTTCTCACCTCTCCCTGTCTCTCTCTCTCTCTCTCGCACCAGGAGGCGAGTGCTATAAAGGAAGCGATTTATTGTTAATTAGTTGTGATACTGCTCTTCTTATAAAACGAAACACAAAATTGTGTCTAAATATTAATGCAAGAAGAAGCAGACGCGAACGTAAATAGCGACCCCCTCCTCCTCCTCCTCCCCCCTCCTATTATACAATGCCATCACAATGTTGCGCTAACCTGGCTAACTTGCTAACCCATCTATTTACACAGGTTTTTCGCATTACACGCAAAAGTTAAAATGCTAGCAATCACTATTGAGTGTTTCTGTAAATTATAATATGTGAAGAATTACCCAGTCTATTTTACAGATAAATGAAATGACTTTAATGATTTAAAACAATTTACATTCAATTACAGTTTTTATGCTTTACTTTTTGAGTTTATTTGCTGGAGCTTTAAGGCTTATTAAGTCACTAATTAAATGGCAAAGAGCAATGTTACATCATGCAAACAGTTTGCGGAAAATGATCCCCCTTGCTTAACCCACACATCTTTCATCCCCTTATGGATAACTGTTATGTGGACTCAAATCCATTCATTGTTGATAACAGAGGGCCTGGAGCCTATCCCAGGGTACACTCTAAAAGGCATGCCAATCGACTGCAGGGCACAAGCATGGACACACATGCACATGTTGTTGGGGTGCCACAGCAGACCATCAGGTCCGCACATACAAGCTTGGCACAGGTTTTTACGCCGGATGCCCTTCCTGATGCAACCTTCCCATTTTATCCAGGCTTGGGACTGGAACGTCAGTTAGCCTAATCTGGATGTCTTTGGACTATGGGAGAACATGCATGCAGACCTGATGCGAGACTTGAACCCAGACCCTGTAGGTGCAAGGCGACAGTGCTAACTATATATATATATATATATAAAACATTCTCTTTGGCCTGCCAGCTCGTGTTTCTTTGGCCAGTGTAACAGTCATTTCTCACCGACTGTAACAGTAGTCATCAACTTTTATCTCATACTGTGGGCATGTCACGGGCATTCCACACTGAATGTAATAGTAGGCAGAGCATATGACAGGCAGAATTTAGGGCTGACAAAACATTGGAGCAGCATGAAGAGCGGTAGTGAGTTGACCACACTCCTTTCGCAGGTAATGGTAGCATGCAGGGGTCAGGATCAGCACGTGGGACGGAGTAATAGATAAAATTATTTCAAGGAGGATAGTGGAATTAAACAAGATCTGTAAGTTTATGTAGTCTAATAACATTGGATTTTGCTGTTCTTTTAAGTAAGTTAGACTTTTAAGTATTTATAGAGAACAAAACAAAGCCTGCAGAGGAACTAAAGTTTTACAGCTTGTTCTTGTGTCCCTACGCTTTTTTAACTATTAATTATCAGTGAAATTAAAATAAAACAAACAAAAATTTAGAATTGAGGCTGTATAGTGACCTAGTGGTTAGCACCCTCACACCTCCATGAACCTACACAGGATAAGCGTAATGCAAGACGGATGGAGATATATTACAATTTGGTCGGGTTAGAGTTGCTCGTAGTAGGAACTTTTTTTTTCACACTTCTGTGTGTGAACCTGTTCTGTAACCCTAAAAAGCTTTAAGATACAGGAGTAATTTTTGGGAGTTAATTGTCTCAAATTAGTCTGGGAACAAATGAGCACTATTCAAGCAGAATAATAACAAAGCTTGGGGTTACAGAAAACAAAAGCAACTTTGTATAGCCATTAGTAATCCTTGGGGATTTTTAATAAACTATGTTGTCTGGCACTGTGAACTTATTATCTACCTGAATAATTTTCCATTTCATCTAAAACTCTTTAACACTAAATACAAAAGGCTTTCAAAGTTTGAGTGCTGATCATTGCCTGATTGGATCTTTTTCTTTCAGGTGCATAACAGCTTTCCGCAATGAACAGCAGCAAGAATGGCACAGCGGTGGAGGGTTTGGGTGCCAGCGGGACCATGGTGCTCGAGTCAGCTTCAATAATTGTTATTGCTTTGCTCATCTGTTTGGGAAATCTGCTTATTGTTGTGACACTTTATAAGAAGCCTTACCTGCTGACACCCAGCAACAAGTTTGTGTTCAGCCTGACCTCGTCCAACCTGCTTCTGTCAGTGCTTACTCTCCCTTTTGTCATAGCCAGCTCTCTGCAGCGAGAGTGGATTTTTGGGGTGGTGTGGTGTAACTTCACAGCCTTGCTTTATCTGCTTGTTAGCTCTGCTAGTATGCTGACACTAGGAGCCATTGCCATTGACAGGTGAGTTAGTCTGTTTATTTATTTATTTATTTATTTATTTTTACTCATGACATTAGACATGTCTGAATTTGATGTATAGTGGGACCCTGGATTGCGAGTAACTTGGTCTGCCAGCATTTTGCAAGATGAGCAAAATTGTTAAATAAATTTGAACTCGTTAAACGAGTGAGGTCTTGATATACGAGTACTGTAGTAAGTATGCGATTTGTCTGTCGAGCATCACGTGATCACAACTGAGGCAATGGTGGGTCTCTCTCTCGCGCTGTGGGATTGTGAATAATTGTCTCCCATGCTCAGTCTCAGTGCGCGTGTGTCACTCATATAGTCGACATCTGTGCGCGCGTGTGCTGTTTAAAATAACATTGTGACCATGTGTGTGTGCGCAAAGCATTTTTAAAATTTTGTGTCCAGGTGTAGTGACTGTTCTTTAGTAACTGTACTGCAACAACGGCATACGTAAAGAAAAAAATGTTAAAAAGGCTGTAGCAGTGCTGGAGATGAAACTGTTTAAAGGAGTGATTCCGGTAGTATATGTGCGCGCAGTGTGTGAAATTCGTCCTACACAGTAGCTTCTCTGCTCCTGATTCTGCTTGTCTAACATCAGTCATGATTCTTTTTAAAAGTAAAGTGCAGGTTAATTTGTTTTATTTTTAATTCATATTTTATATTAATTATTTTTATGACTATTTTTGGATTGTGGAATGAATCGTCAGTTTCCACTATTTCTTATGGGGAAATTTGCTTTGATATACAAGTATGCTTTCTGAACATATCATGCTGGCAATCCAAGGTTCCATTGTTTTTCAAATTCAAGTGAAATCCAAGGTTCCACTGTTCCACTGTATTTTATATATATACACATACACACACACCATATAATAATTTTGTCGACTTGCACATAAAATGTCATGAGAAACATGCAACGTTTTCTGATACTACTATCAATTCTTAATCTTAGGTACTATGCTGTACTGTACCCTATGATCTACCCCATGAAGATAACAGGAAATAGGGCCACAGTGGCCATTGTCTACATTTGGCTTCACTCTTTAATGGGCTGCCTGCCACCCCTCTTTGGTTGGTCAGCGTTTGAGTTTGATAACTTCAAGTGGACCTGCACAGCAGCCTGGCACAAGGATGTTTGGTATACATTTTTCTGGGTAACTTGGTGCTGTTTGCTTCCCCTGGCAGCTATGCTAGTGTGCTACAGTGTTATTTTCCGCGTGGCCCGTATCAAAGCACGTAAGGTGTATTGTGGGACCGTGGTGGTAGCCCAGGAAGAGCCTGGTATGCAGAAGAATGGTCGCAAGAACTCCAACACTTCCACCTCATCTAGCAGCAGCCGCAAGAGCCTTGTCTACTCAGGCAACCAGTGCAAAGCTTTCGTCACCATCCTGGTGGTGATGGGGACGTTCTTGGCCACCTGGGGACCTTATGTGGTGGTGATTGGAACTGAGGCATTATGGGGAAAAGGTAGTGTTTCTCCACAACTGGAGACTCTAGCATCCTGGCTGTCTTTTACAAGTGCAGCATGCCACCCATTAATCTATGGGATGTGGAACAAAACTGTGCGGAAGGAGCTGCTGGGGATGTGCTTTGGGGACCGCTACTACAGAGAGTCATTCGTCACCCGTCACAGGACGTCACGACTCTTCAGCATCTCAAACCGGATCACTGGTCTGTCTTCAGTGATGAAAGCAAATTGTGCATGTGTTGCATTTTTAATGTGATGTGTTTTATATGCCCTAAATTGTAGAAAGCTTAAACCTGCTGACTATCTCAATTAAATGTCACCTTCAGACCTGGGGATGTCTCCTCACCTGACAGCCATGCTAGTTGGAGGAGGGCAGCTCTTAGGGCCTGAAAGTAGCACGGGTGATACTGGGTTCAGTTATACTCAAGACTCAGGTATGTACATGCAACACGCATATACTGTACTTGTCCACAACTCTCACAAGGGTTACAGTAAACATAACCTTTCTGTAGAGTACAACTAACACTAACCTATGATTACTGGTGATTTGTTTTTATACTGTAAATAGCCCTATATAATATGTATGTTTCCATGTGTGGGATTAATAGGATTTCTATACTTAATGCAGATTATAAAGATGTGATGAAACATTTAAGGTATTTGGACATTTCTCTTATCAGCTACAGACATCATGCTACTGGATAACTATTCATCGGACACCTCTCATTTGACACACTACAGTGGCTTTAAAAGAAGAAGCTCTGTCACATTTGAGGACCAAGTGGAACAACCTCGTAAAAGTATTTGAAACTTTCTGCTTTCGTTTTAATCAGCCAAACATCAGTAGGACAAACAAGTGTCTCAAGTTTCTTTAAAATAGCATTTACATACTACATAGCAACATTGAGAAACCATGTGTATTTTTTGCAAGCCATGTCTTACCCATAATTACATCTTTATCCAGGTGACCTCCCAACAGTTCAAGTTACTGCAGATGTCCATAAGTCTCTTGACAGCTTTGCATCCTGTCTGGCAAAGGCCATAGAAGATGATGCCAAGCTGCAGCTGTTTGGGGAGAGCACGCCAATTCCAAGCAGTTTATTTATAGTACGCAACACACAGAGGGGACCACGGTATCTAGATGGGCAGAGACTTAGGATGGAGAGCATTGATGAAGGAATAGTCAGAGATGATGATGAAGAAAATGCCCATGATGAATCTGTGTGATTGTTTACAAACTGCACTTTAAGTACAGTATAGAGCTGGTACACTGTGCACTATGCTGCCTTCTTTGGTACACTGCCTTCTTAGGGTACATGTCTATCCAGTTAAAATGTTGCTTAGTGTTTATGTAATTGATAAACATAGGAGCCACGAGCTGATAAAAACGTGGATATACGAGACTGAGACCTGTGCACACAAAGCTAAATGTACTGTAATGGAGATGCCTCTTTGTAGCAAAGTGAGGAGACGTTTGGTTATTTTGCTTTCGGTTAAGTACGCAGTACTTGTGTACAGATGGCACTGAAAACAGGTACAAATTAGAAACTTGTAATCAGTACTTTGTCTATGTGCCTTGCTTTTTTTTTTTTTTTTTTTACCCCTCCCTTTTAAAAGGAAGCCACAACCACTGTACTAATTGTATGTGCTGTCTGTGAGAAACAGTTAGTGCTGAGGAGGCTTGTAACTTATAAACGTTTAGTTCACATATTAATCTATACTTATTTTGCTTTATATAAATGACTAATTTGTATGGAAATGGTGGGTCAAAACAAATGAATCTTGTATTCCTGTTTTATGCAGAGTACGTTAGTCTGGTGGCAATATGGCATGACGTTCCTAATGTAAAAAAAAAAGTTAATGGTGCATTATAATCAGTATTATGGTCAATTGTTTATATGGTAGTATTCATTCTTAATCCATAAGTCATGCTTTACTGAATGCCTCCTGTGACATGATGTCTTCTTTGAAACAGCCCATGACCCATTGCTTTAAGAATTTCAGTAGTACTGAAATGCAAAAAAAAAAAAAAAGCAGTATTAAGTGTCTTAGTACAGTTGCACTTGAAAATGCTATTTGCTGTCTTGAGGCCAGGTTCTTTTTTTTACTGCTACTGTTAAAATAAGGAAACTTCAAATTGTCCAACTGAACAAATTTTTTTTTAAATTTAGTTTGAGAATTCCTGTGGAATGTTTTATACCAAAGTTACTATTGATTGTACTGTATATTGTTTTCAAAAGAAACTATAAAAAATTCCATAAACCACAAATTAAAGGCATTTCTTGTAGTGGTTTATTACAATTCCACAGTTTGATTGTTTATATATTAAATCATTTAAAAGCTACTATTCCATGTCCATGATGATCAAACACATTCAATACCATAAATATTCATATACTCCTCTATCCCTCTGTACTTTGAATGTACTTAAACCTTTTGTGATTCTGAAACTGGTGGCTGAACAGGAGCTGGTTCGCATTCCTGAATGGTGTGCAATGACTAGTTTGAAGCAACACAGGGTGGTGAGGGAGAGCCATTTTGTCTGATTCCCTGTAATCAGTGGCCTTTCAGGAGCGCACACTGGCCACCAGCTGCCAAAACAAATACCATCTGTCCTGTTAGCAGAGAAACACTTTTAGCATTGCTCTGCCATCTATCACTAAAAAGAACCACTTGAAAAGACAACAGTGGGCTGAACTATTCAAAAGGTCTTCTTTAAAAACCTACCCACTCACATTCTTGCCCACTCACATTTAATTTTACACAAATCCATGTATGCCTCTCTCAACAACACAACCTTTCTCGTTTGAAAACTTATGAAGTATTTGATTCTATCAGAGGTGCATGAAAAAAACTAATGAATAAGGAAATCATATTTTAAAAACCAATGTGATCTAGACAAATCAAACTAAGAAAATTGACAACTGATAGCAGAGTAGCCCTGTTTTAAGGAATTGAAACTTAAAGCATGAGTTTATGTTTGACATGCAAAACACCAGGTTAACAAAACTAGAAAATTTCACACAGAACACTGATCAAAGCTAGACCATTTGCACAATGGAAATGTTGCATTTAAATATTCTCAAGCACCCATCATCTAGCTATCTCTGTCACATTATATATTATAGTTATTTATTTTTATATACTGCAATTTATTCATCCTTTCTCACAGATATGATTTACTTCCATCTGAAGTAATCAGTAGAATAGTCATCTTTTAAAAAAAAACATGATTACTAGAAATGGATCTAACAAGGGAATATTCTACACAGCCTGTACAAATCTCAAATATTCAACGTTTTTAAAGCAAATGATGCTGTTCGATTCCGGGGAAATCTCAACAGAGCTACTGCTCATCTTCGTTCTCTTGTCCTGAACCCTCGGATCGGTCTGAGATGGAGAGACAAAAAATAAAACATCATGTTTCTTAATTACTCAAACAAAAATAAGGTACCAATGTAATTAATTTGTCCATTTGTATATACTGAAATGTTCTTAATCATAACTGTTAGGGCTTAATCAACTCCTTGCATGTCTGGGCATTGTATGCAGATGCTCATACAAAGTGAAGTATTTATGCCTGCAAGTGATGTGAGTGTGTCCTCTAGAAGGCGGTACTACAGAAACCAAATCAGAATTTCCTGAATTAGTGTGAAGAAGGGCCAAAAACAACAAGTCCTGTGTTTCACTGTAAGGATAATAAATAACCTAGAAGATAACATGAGCATAAGCATTTTAATATTATGAGTAAATGATTGGTTAATTTAAGCGTTGCTGTGATTTACACTGATCAGCCATAACTTTACTACCACTGCCAGATGACTTAAATAACATTGGTTATCAGTTATATTCCAGTAATCTGGTGACATGATCACTTGAGGCTCATCTATGCCCATGGGGACCAAAGTCTAGCCTGTCTGCTCCAATCCCCCTGAAAAGCCAATGCAGCAAAAACTGCTGAAAAAGTTAATGCTGGTTATGATATAAAGGCACCAGAACAATCGGTGCATCACACTTTGCTGTGTATGGGGCTTAGCAGACAGAGAGTTTAAGGTTGTTGATCTTGCCTCCAATTTTCCCAGATCTCAATCTTATCTAGAATCCATGGACAAACAAGTCTGATCCATGGAGGTCACGCCCTACAACTTACAGAATATGTGGCTAATATCTCAGTGCCAGACACATGAGCCAATATTTTATTCAAAATAGAACATAGAGAACAGAAATGTTTAAACAGAGAAATTTGATGCCTGCTACAGGTCTAAAAAAAAGTTGGGCTGAAAAATCAAGAAATTTTGAAAAGATTCAGCAGGGAGAACATCTAGCATCAGGTCTGTAAAATTATTAGCTATAAAAGGGATGTCTTAAAGATGCAGTGTCTCTCAGAAGTAAAGATGGGCAAAGGCTCTCCAATCTGTGAAAGGGTGTATAAAAAGTTTGTGGAGCCTATAATACATTCCTCAATGTCAAATTGCAAAGGCTTTGCAAATTTCATCATCTACAGTACATACCATCATCAAAAGATTCAGAGAAACTGGCAAAATCTGTGTGTGTAACGGACAAGAATGCCCAAAAAAATTGTCTTCGGTCCCTCAGACGACACTGCATCACTCATCAGCATGACTGTGTGACTGACATTACTAAATGGGCCCAGGAATACTCCCAGAAACCACTTTTGGTAAACACAATCTGCCGTGGCATCTGTAGATGCCAACTAAAGCTCTATGATGCAAAATGGAAGCCATATGTAAACATGGTCCAGTGGGCCAAGCCTCATTTAAAGAGAAGGGGAGACCTTCCGGCGTGTTATCATCATTCCATTCAAAACTCGCCATCTCTGATGGTATGGGGTGCATTAGTGCATATAGTATGGGCAACTTGAATGTTGTGGAAGGCACTATGAATGCTGAAAGATACATAAAGGTTTTAGATGACGTCTATTTCATGGAAGGACTTGTGTATTTCAGCAAGACAATGCAAAACCACATACTGCAGCTATTACAACAGCATGGCTTTAGTAGAAGAGTCTGAGTACTGAATTGGCTTGTCTGCAGTACAGATCGTTTACCTATAGAGAACATTTGGCGCATCATTAAACAAAAAATATGTCGAAGACGACCACAAACTCTTCAGCAGCTGGAAACCTATATCGCAAGAATGGGAGCAAATTTCAATACCAAAACTCCAGAAACTCATAACCTCAATGCCCAGGTTTTTAAAAAGAAGAGATGATCAACTTTTTTGAGACCTCTAGCAGACATCAGATTTCAAATGTGCTCATTTTGTGCATAAAAGTGAATAGTTTCTCACTTTAAACATTCATGTTCTCTTTGTCCTATTGTGAATAGAATATTGGCTCTATATGTGATTTCAAAGTCTTTTTGTTTTCATTTTATTAAAATTTTAAAAACATCCCAACTTTTCCGGAATTCGGGTTGTATTCATATTAATACAATATTATGATTGTGGTTTTCTGTAATTCATCTCTGTGTGTACAGCAAATATGGGACATGGGAAGACTTGCTTGTACTCATTTATAATTGCCCGTCGGCGCAGGAGTTTTATTATAGAGGAGACATTCTTATTAATGACACTAGCCAGAGGAACCAAAAACTAAGTGAAATCGATGAACTGGAATTTTTACAGAACATTTTTCATCAGTTTCTCATGAGCTGCACAGCATGAGCTGGACTAAAGCAAATGAAAAGTACTGGAGCCAATGTGGGGAAATATAACTCCTTTAACTAACTAAAATATCACTGTTGCAAAGTGTCATCAAACCATTTCCCAGTACATAACTGACACTTCTCCACAACTTGTTTTTCCCTGATGCACAAAAAATACACACAAGGAGGACTGCACGTCAGCACTGATTTACCCATAATCCCTCCAGACAGTTGTACTCAAATGTGATGCTCACCTGTTCGGAGGTGATTGAGTGAGGCCAGCATTCGAAGCATGAAGGAGGCAGGGACAGTAATGGTGTTTCGTGTTTCTTCCAGCATCAGTTCATTACGAGCTATCACCTACAACAGAATCACACCACATATAAAGGATCCTTTCTATAGTGACTAGCTGACTGTCTAGCAGTTTCTCTACCTCCGATACTGGAAGGGAGACTCGAGTTCTGAAAGCTGTTAAAGGTTAACCCTCATGCAGTACAAGCTGAGAGCTTATACACAGTCACTTGTTATTTCACTCCATTTGCTTAGGTTTCAGGCATAGAGCCAGGGAAATGCCTTGCATCTCTTAAACCAACCTTTACCCTACCATCCATAGCCTGATAATATTGACTCTAGAGCTCTGCTGCCCTCTAGTGCACATATAAATAGAGCAGTACACTGTAGAACAGTTCTTGGTCATAATTAGCTTGTTCTGTTATTAATAGATATCTTTTTACTAATAGTAAGAACTGCTAATGAATTCCTGATTCTGACTACTCTGTCGTTTTTTATTAATTTTCCATAACCGCACACCTGCAATTAAAGTTACATGTTTGTTTTAAATGTGCTGTGCTAATACATTACCTTTCACATAGAACGGTGATTGCACTAATACTGTGAAAACACACCAGACCTGGTGGACAGTCTACAAAATCTAAGGCTAATAATAAATACATTTAAGAATCTTTTGTTTTTAAAAACAAACAGAAAAGACTTTCCAGTTTCTCTAGGACATCACAAGCTGTACTTTTGCCTTACATTTGTTTATTTTTACTTTATTAACTGTGATAACTTATTAAGTGATAAGTAACTTCTAAAGAGTGAAGACAAGACTGGTGAGCAAATATTAAGAAGTGCTACATTCCTCAACTTTTTATAATCATTAAGGTTATTACAAAGTGCAATTCATTCATAATTTGTTATAACTGGCAAATTGTTGTGGGATAAGAGCAATAAAACACACTGGTATGAAAAACTAATTCACTTTGGAGTTTTAATCACACAACGCCACAATGGATAACACCAGCATATCCTGTCATCTTTTTACTTTTTTCCTTGCTGCTATGAAAACAATCAGCAAATAAGTTTTACTGTACCTCTTCAGCAAGGTCTCGGTTAAATGACGGTGACTGCTCAAGTGGGGACCAGATTTTGATGTCATAGTCAATTCCAGATGAGGCAAGAACTGGCAAAAGACATAAAGTAGCTATAACATCTTTATTTCTTTTCAGACTTTCTACTTTTCTTTTCTTTTTTTTAGCAGAAAAGCATTGCAATACTTACTTGGGTCATAAGGATGAGGCTGCAGACAGTTAACTACATGATTATCAGCCTCCAGAAGCATCAAGTGCTCTCCGGTATGTCTGTCCCAGATAAAAATATGGCCACAGTCTGAGCCACTCATGACAAAGTTATTTCCCCAGAAACACGACTCTTTAATCTGCACTCATAAAAAAAAAGGTGATTCACTTAATAAAGTTTGACACAATCTTGTCCATTTGAAAACACTATACAACTTTTATCCCGTTGGCAATTATTAGTTCTTCTCGCACAGCACTATAAAGTAGCACACCATAGTCCTGGAGTTGCGATGACCCTTGTACATCATCTTAATCGCAGGGCGTCTGATGTTCTGGGTCTCGTTCTCTTCCATCTCCCGCCTTTCCTTTCTCCTGCGCAAGAGCTCCTGGATACGGGCTGCTGCTGAGCGCCTGGACAGAGAATAAAATATAGACTTCATTGACATCATGATGGCTAGCAGCATTCTGACTGCATGTAAACAGCAATCAAGCCAAAACGGCCCATCACTTTTAAATAAGTTGTGATGTGTTTGCACAATATTAGTTCAATCGTGACTTAATAAACACTCTTTATGCCCATGCTGAAGAAGTAGTTTTGCTCACTGTAACAAATGCAGTGATTACAAGAATACTTGATTAGACACGAGGCTCATTTCCAAACGCATGCATGCCACTCATTTGCTGAGTTAGTCACTGACTAAAGTACCATTAAAACCTGCCCACACATTTTTTTAACACACTCAAGCAAATAAGGTTACGGTTTGTCCCTGTAAATAAAACATTTGCAATTCCACTTCACCATGAACACATTTTCAGGGTTAATATATGCTTTTAAAAAATAGAAAGAAAAGAAAAAGAAACAAAATAATAATAACTTGTCACTTCTTGTGACAAGTTAGATTATTTTAGAAATGAGCTCTTCACAATACCTGATCATCCTATCACCTATTGCAGAGCCTCTGAAATTAAACCTAATAAGAAAAACAACTTCAGACTTATATCTAAAATCATACATATCCTTACTTTTACAATTATTGCTCAAGTGTTGAAATTAATAATTCACAAATTCCTATACATATTGCACATGTATAAAGGGAAGGCTGGGCATTAGTATTATTCTGTCACAGCATCAGCTTTACAAAAATTGTACATTACGTGCCGAGTACCAAAAGCCCATACCTTTGTCCCTGAGCTCCTCTGTACCTGGCTGAGGGGATAAGAATTGGGTCATCATCACTATCATCAGAATCCTGGTTACTGCGAGAGGGCTGAGTGGACCCCTGTGCGCCCTCTCCTCCTGGTTCAGTCCTCTTGCCACCTTCTGCTGCAGGTGGATTCTCTGAAATGGCCGAGTCTTGAAGGGATGTGCTTCCCTGACAGCTTCCTGATGCCCTCTCAGCGCCACTCTCTGAGCTCTTGCTCTCCACAGGCACTGACCCTGCTAATGTTACGAAGGATATGCATGGGTAAAAACATGGTGGTGAAAGGTTCATGCTTCCAAGAGAAACAAGACAACAGCATTATGGTTTTAAAGAGTTTTTTTTCTTAGTACAGACTTCTTATGGTTGCTGAAATGGCTCACCATGTTCTGGGTTTTCTTTTGCAGGCTCCTGAGTCTCCCTTGCTTGTGCAGGCTTTTGTCCTCCCCCACCAGTTCTGGAGCCAGATGCTAGATTACTCCTGCAAATTAATGCAAAAAGATATTTATGACTCTGAGAAGAACTAGTTGTGGGAAATACTGTGGCAAAACAAAATAATTAGCAACTAATTTAGCAATGTAATTAGCAAACTAATTAGATCAATTTCAAAATTCCATCTTTCTCCATGACAGCTGTATGCCACTGTATGCACTTATGGTGTTTGATCATTTGGATCCAATATTGTTGTCTTTACCAGATTGTTCTGCACTTAAATCGACCTGGAGACTCAGTCCCATCCAGCCTGCTAAAACAGGTTATTAATTTAGTTGGGCCTAGCCTCCTTTCTATTAATACCTGTATTAGTACAGAAAGAGTCCCAGATGGTTTTAAACATGCTGAGGTGGTTAAAAATAAATAAATGAATAATAATAATAATAATAGGATCTTTTGGATCAAATTATAGACTAATCTCTAACTTTCCTTTTATCTCTAGCATTCTGGAGAAAGTTATATATAATTACATTCTTATTTGGATGATAATGGTATTTGAGATCATTTTCATCAGGCTTCAGAACACATTTGGAGTGTGCACTGACAATTTAAAGTGTTTGGTGACAATTTAATGGCAGTAGATGCAGTAAATTCTGTTGTCCTTATACTTTTGGATTTGACAGCAGCTTTTGATTGTGTGGATCATCAAATCCCTATAAACCGGTTGAAGCACTGTGTAGGCATCCAGTAGGTTGCAGCACTCAGGTGGTCTGAATCTTCTCTGGCAAATAGAATTTTCTCAGTCAGTATCAATGAGTTCTCGTCTCCATATGTTCCATTCACTTGTAGTGTGAACTCGGGGTCCATACTGGGTTCTACTTTCTTCGCACTATATCAGCTTCCCTTACGGTCTATCTTTCAGTAGCAGGGCATTCTTTACCATCTCTTTGCAGTTGATCTACAAATCTAACTTTCTCTCAAAACAAAAATGAATAGATCCGTACAGTCTTGTAGAAACAGTCTTGTCTTATAGAAATAAAATCATAACTGGCATTAAACTTCCTTCACTTGGAAAAAAAACAAATGTATAATAATTATTAATATTATAATATTCTATATTAATATTTAGTATTAATATAATATTTATCATACTGTTTTTCATTTCCTGAAGTGTGTATAAATTTTTTTGTCTGACACTGTATTAGGGGCACTCAGCATGTTGTGATGATTAGCTCTCTCACCATTCATCTGTGAAATCTAATTTGATGGTGCTGGTGGTGGTGCCCTCTGTGCTGTAGTGCAGGCTCAGGACGGGCTCAGGTGTCCCTGCTGCCGTAGATATGCGCCCAGGGCCAGAGCCCACTCCTCCAGGCCCACTGACACTGCCAGCTCTACCTTCAGCAGCTGGACTTGAAGAGCAGGCTCCACTGTCCACTTCAGAAGCAGGACCAGAGGAGATGTTTTCAATTCTATCTTCAACAGCAAGAGTTGAAGTGCAGGCTCCACTGTCTTCTTCAGCAGCAGCAGTAGAGGAGATGCCTTCATTCTTCTTTTCAGCAGCAGGAGTTGAGGACCCGGTTTCAGTGCCAACGTCAGCACAAGCCTCGCTGATACTTGCACTCATACCACAGCAAACATTCCCTGATGCTTCAGTGCCTCCTGAAATAAAAAAAAGTAGGCCAATGAGAAATAAAAAACATGCTCTGTGATGGATAATCTGTAGAATTGAAGCCAAGAACATGAATAACACAAAGATTAATTAAACAGAAGTATGAATGTGCTGATTTGTAAATAACAGATACTTATATCAGTTATTTGATTTTGAACCTGGTAACTATTTGGAAGCGAGAGGAGAAAAAGCATGATAGTTGGTAATAAATTCAGCAGTTATGTAAAGACATTATTGTCATTGCATCGACAAACTTAATATAAACCTTACACTTCATGGTGAGTTAGGCCACTAAAATGTTGTGTTTGCATTTCAATACACCATAGTAACAGACTCAAGCCATATGAGCAGTCCAAACTGTAAAGATTCAGAATTATGGGTGCAACAATCCACAAACGTCCTGGATCGGATAGTATCATGGTTTTTAGTTATGAATCGGAAAAAAAGGAACTACATTTTTTACTTATATAATTAAAAAATACATTTTAATTGCTGCCCATCATCCTAAATTAAAACAACATTCAAAAAGTTCAATGTTTAAGGCATGATGATTCTTTTCCTCCCCACCGCATTCGGATACTGACCTTCTTCAATAGTCAAGGTCATCATAATAATAGAAATACTTATTTATTATACTGGGAATATAAATAGGCAAAATGTATATGTTCCCATATAATTGGGCTACACTAAGAGTTCTAACAGATGTTATTAGTTTTTCATCAGCGTGAGCAGGTTTTCAGCATTGAATTAGAAGATTTTGTCAGTATGATCTGGCAACCCACACATGTGGCAAGCACAAAGTTTTCCACTCAAAATTGGAAGCAAATATAACATCATACGGTGGCAGTAAAATTTTCTATTTGCACTGAAATGTTCTTTTTTTATTTGAAATGAATCCAAGTTTTATATGTGTGCAGAACCATGGGGAGTGATCGTACGGATCAACTGCAGTCCTTCACACCACAGGTAACCGTGGTTTCCTGGTAAACTCTTTAATCAATTGAACCACAGTGCAAGTTAAAAAGGGGAGCTCACAGAGTGGAAGAAAACTTTTTTCAAACATCACAGCAAGGTTAAAAGTACAATCATGAAAAGCTCATCATCATCATATGAAGACATACACCATGTCTTAAGAGGATAAGCATTTCAAAAAGTTTTCTTCTAAAAACGAATGACTGAACCAAGTCTGGTCACATTAACCGGACTATAATTAAAATACTGAAGACAAGAAACCTTAAAATTCCAGATTCCAGGCATTTGACATCATGGGTAAAGTTTAAAGGCGATGTTTGCCCAAGTTTATGGAAGAAAAGGATACTTTAATTTTTCAGCCATTACTTACAAAATGGTTTTCAACAGAACAGCTGGACTCTACTAAAGATGAATACATTTTACTGTAAAAACCTGCCAATTGACTGATGAGGATGGTAACGTAGATGGTGATACTGCTGTCCCAATGTGACAAAAAGTACACAGGGACAGGAACAAACTAAGAAAAAAAATAAATAAAAAGACAGCTCAATGAATGGAATGGAAGGAAAGGGACAATAGCAGAAGAGGTGAAGTGACGCACCAGGCTGCTCATCCAGAGTCATGGATCCAAGCTGTTTGTTTACCGCAGAAGAAGGAGAATCTGGAACACAAACAAGATGTACTAAATAAGCAAATAATAAAAAGAAATGAGAAAATAAATGATGAAACTGGGATCGATACTACCAGTCTATTACACATACAGTAGCCATCATACTGCAGCACAAGCAGATTCCAAATGACAAGAAAGAAAAATCCTGCATGAAGACAGCTACTATGTTTAAAGCAAATACTTAGTCACTAATGTCATCTGCACAGGGGTGAAAGTAGCTAATAAATCAAATGCACCATTTCACAGGCACTGTGATTAGGAAGAAAAGAAGGATGTGTATGCCCAATCTTGTAGCGTTTACAGGAAATAAAACAGAATATCATGAACCATCACAACTTTTTCTGCTACACATTTTACATGGGAGACTTTGCAACAAACCTCTGCCTGCCAAAAATCATACAGCATTGGGTATCAGTCACCTGCAGTGCTTTAGTGGAAGCTCACACTCGCATTAACGTGTAGTAACAAAATATCAAAACGGTTCAGAAACACTTTGATTTAGAAGCAGTTAATAAGGAGAGTATAAGTAGTATTAATAAGTATAGTTTAAGATGACCCAACATTAGTGTTTTCTTGCTGAAAGTGTTACCATAACTGGTTCTGAATATGGGTTTTGGCAGGCAATTGCTCACCAGTCTTTAGTGGACCACCACTGAATCTTTTAGTGGTATGAAATACCAGACCGTACTGGCCTACTTTCACCCATGCATCTGCAGAATATGATGCATTACAACAAGCCATCAATTGATGGCTATAAGGAAGCCCTTAGTACGATCAGAACAATGTACATCTATACATCGCAATTTGTTTTCATGCCTGAAATGCAAGGCTAAAAGACAGCTTGGACTCACATGTTAAAAACTAGCATTTGCAAAATTAACAAAATATGAGAAATAATCAGGCTCATTACTGCCACTTAAATTTCCATAGTTTTCAATCAGTTCAATCATATTTCTTGTTGTTGCAATATTCTAATTTTCACAATTACAATTAAAAGAACATAAGAACTTAAGAGGAACCTCACACACCAAATGAGATCCACAGACAACTTCCTACCTCAATTCAGATAACATAAGATCTGCCTTGCTCCCGCCAGCTTCACCAATAAAGGCTATGTAGCTCAACCACAAAAGAGACTTTGCTAAACATACTGTAGTGACACATGGACGACTTAAATAATTCTTATCATCAGATTTATTCTCATTCTAATGAATCTACTTCTGTTTTCTGTGTTTTTTCACATAGCTTTTGGATGATGACAACAGCTCCACGACAACACCCTTACTGAAGCACTCGAGGCAGCAATAAAGTACAAACTGTATTTTTAGTGCACAATTTTATCTCTCGCTATTGAACACATATTTCCAGCCAGCTAAGTGGCTTAGTGCAAATGGGCTTTGTGCGTCTCAGAGACTTCCAGAAAATGCTCTGAGCCATTTTCAATTAAATTTAACCCGCACTCAAGCAGCAGACTGAAGCTGTAATCTTGTGAAAGGCATGGATGGTATGAGGCTTGACTCAGTTTATTTGCTCTGAAATCTTGGCACACCAGGAGCTTGTAACTGAGGGGAGGCATTGAGGAGCACCTAAAAAAAATTAAGTTTCCCCCAAAGAGCTGCACATAACAGACAGTGAAATACCAAAGATGCAGAAGTAGGACAACTCATACTAAATGATCAGTGTAACCTGTGAACAGAGAACCATTACACTTCCATACAAGATTAAAGTATTCTAAACAAAATCAATCAATAGGTGGCAGTATTAACATATTAATGATCAAGTTATTCTCTAATACTGTGTTTGAAGTTACATGGAGTAGATGCAGTGCTCCACATTATATAGTTAGGCAGCAAACCAATGCCATTAGAGTATAAAAAGCTAGCAGAGGTGGGAAAGGTTATGTGGTAAGGGACTGAAGCTAGGCAGGTTCATGGCTAGCTAGTGCACATGGAATGTAACCTGCTGATGGATGGGTCTGTGCATCAGGGCCCTGGGTTCGACTGTCCGAGGCCCGAGAGGCTGATCGGTGGCCTTGCCCAGGGGGGTCAGCCAGAAGCAGCAGCCTTTGCAAACGTCTACACACTAAACTTACCGGGAGCCTGCGGGGACCATATTCTGGCAGAAAAGCAGAGACAGAAAAATCAGGAAAAATGAAGGGAGAAAAAAGATATGGCAAAGGAAAGGCTGCAAAAGAGTAAATTTGAGATAAGTGGCACTGGAGACTCGTAAAATGCTTTAAAAAGACAGATACAGCAGCCTTAAAGATGTCCTACAAACTGCATTGGTGAACTGATCATTTATGCACTTTCTCTCTCTCTCTGCATATTTTGTAACTGTAACCTGCAATCCAGACACGCAAGCCATAAACTTGAGGACAAAAGCTTATATTCACCTTGGCAAAAAAAAATATGGATACTGGATTCATAACTTCACATGTATCATGCTACCATACATTTTTATGGAAATGAGGACATTTACTTCACATGTATTTCAGTTTATTAACACCAAGATTTAATAGTCTCTAAGATTGCCAAAGATGATATAAACTAAATGGACAAAAGTATGTGGCCAACCCTGATAATTTTTTTATTTAGGTGTTTCAATTATCCCCTTATCCCGAGTGAAGGGCAATCATAATGCTTCAGAATATCAAGACATCTTGGACACTGTTATTCTCCTGCAACTTTGTGGCAACAGCTAGGAGAAGGCATTTTCTATTCAAACATGACCAACATGATGATCAATTTGCTCATAGTGGTGGGCGTTGTGTATCAATGTTCCACTGTATATGTCATTGGATACAATGTAATTGCAGGTCTGTCCAAATACTTTTGTCCATGTAGTGTATATAGACATATCAGTGACATTTATAAGCTTTTGTCATAATGCCATTAATGTGAGTGCACCTTAGGCTTTTTGCCAGTGACCCTGTGGAAAAATTCCATAAAACTCAAGACACAAGACCTCTGAAACAAAACAGTGGACCTCCACAAGTCCAGTTCCACTTCAGGACCAATTTCTAAATCACTGAAGGTATCACAAACATCAAACACAAAAATCCCCCACAGACTGCATCCTTCATAAAAGAAGCAACAACAAGAGAAGAGCAAGGAACTGGTGAAGGAGTTGGAAGCAACACGTATGTACAGTCACAATTAAGAGAGCCCTAAAAGGAGTACTCTTGAAAGGTAAAAAGGTGATCATGAGCTTTTTCAGCTAAAACAAACATTGAATTGTTTGGGCATCATATTCAGTGCTATGTATGAGGAGGAAAAAGAGTGAAGCTTAGAACACCATCCCTATACCCAATACCATAACTATCATGCATGGGTGTGGCCATATAATGTTGTGGCGGTGTTTTTCTGGAAAAGAAATCGGTGCACTTAAGAAAATAGATGCCATCATGAGGAATGAGGATTATCTAGAAATACTGAAGCAAAACCTCAAAACATTTGCCAGAAAGGGTTAAACTTATAATGATAATTATAATAATTAATAATTAATGATCCTAAACATAGCTCCAAAGCTGTTATCAAATAGTTTAGGCAACAAAGTGAACACAAAAATAAAGTAGATAGGCATCACAAAGCCCAGAGAAAATGTGTGGACTGAACTTTAAGAGGGCGGCATGGTGGTCTTGCACCTCCAGGGTCTGGGTTCGGTTCCTACCTTTGTTTGCATGGAGTTTGCATGTTCTTCCCATGTTTGGTTCAAAGACATGCAGATTAGGCTAACTGGCGTTCAGTACGTGAATTAGTGTGTGAGCGTGTGTAAATGTTTGTGCCCTGCTATAGATTGGCTCCCTGTCCAGTGTGTACGCGCCTTGTGCCCTAAGTTTTCTAGGATGTGCTCCAGGCCCCCCACGACCCTGTCGTCACCAATTTGTGTCTGGTACCTACAGTAAATGTGACAAGTTTGTGAAAGTTTACTTCTTATATTAAAGGGAAAGGAAAAGGGACAAAATACTAACAAAGTATATGTAAATGGCTAACCAACTGAAAATATACCGAGTGTCCAACAAGTCTCCAAGCATAGGTGAGATTATCACTTTTTAATCAAACAGTAACTTCATTTACAAAACTTCCACTGCATGCCATTTCTTTGTAGACTGACAATGAGCCGTGTCTCACACTTGTGTTAACAGATCTAGTGTTATGCATTTCATTGCATTTCAGATCTGCTTCTTTAATTTATCTTCCTGATCTAGCCATAAGAATGTTTTAAAGAGAGTCATATTCTCTCCAAAACATAGGTAATAAGTTTTTGGAACAAAAAGCTAAAATGAAATGTGGACATATATACCTTTCTCTCTCTATCTAGAGAGAGAGATAGATAGAGAGTCAGAAGACATTTTGCAATGTATGGAGACATTTGGAACACCCTGTAGCAAATAAAATCTGACTCTTGGTTATTAGTTATTCCTGAGAAATGACCTTTTATCCTAATGAACATAACACAGGAATTATTTAGAAACATGAAATGTATGGAGTTTAAATTTTAATATCTTTAGTCTAGATACAGTATATGTAAATTTTGCCCTAAACTGTAAATGCCCATAACTTATAAACAGATGATGCATTATAGTGACTTATTTGAGAAAGCAGTCTTCATCTTTAAAGGACAAAACAGGTAAAAACCTCCAACCAACCAACCAAAATTCAGTTCTATGACTTTGCTGTGCTAAACTACTATTTACTATTATAGTGGGGCTGCCAGATCCCTGTCTGCACAAAACATGACCTTAATCTATATCAATACAGATATTATTTGCATCAGTACACCCATAAAATAAGCAGTCTTCAATGAATTAATTCCACATTGCAAATCTGGTTATTAGGCTAATTGCACATGGACCCCACAGTTGGGTTCAATTCCAATGTAGGGTTCAAAGTCCAATGTAGCTACACCAATACAAAAATGTGGTTTTGTAACTCCATCTTTTTAAGGCAACATGGATCTGAACATCAAACTTCAAAATGAGGTGGGGTTAACCAACCGTGTTTGTGTACCTTCACACATTTTAGTTGTCCTCAACTTCAGGTTATTAATACTAATATTCTGCTGTGATGAATTGTCGGTCATGGCATTCTTACCAGACAGAACAGCCTCTGTGGAAGGGGTAGGCGTGGCTGACCTGGTGGTCAACTCAGGCTGGCTCTTCTGCCCTTCTGAGTCTGGAGAGGACAGTAGGGAAGAGGACGAGGCAGTGTTGTCGACAGAGGAAGAGGTGGAGGGAGGCAGAACTGTCACAGTGGATGAAGAGCCTGAGGAGGAGGACGAAACAGATTTGGAGAGGGGCTGGGCTGAGGCTGACACGGTGGCTGGGCCTGGGCCTGGGGCTGAGGCTGCGGATGGACCTGGGGCTGAAGCTGAGGATGGGCCTGGGGCTGAAGCTGAGGCTGAGGATGGGCCTGGAGCTGAGGATGGGCCTGGGGCTGGAGCTGAGGATGGGCCTGGGGCTGAAGCTGAGGATGGGCCTGGGGCTGAGGCTGAGGATTGGACTGAGGCTGAGGCTGAGTCTGAGGCAGGTGGGCTGGAATGGGCAGAGGTAGCAGGCTCCACCTCCATGGGTCCTTCAGCCCCCAAAGTCCCCTGAGAGGGGTTCTCTGAAGTTGCAGCAGCTCCTAGTGTCCGAGCTGCCACACCTGTGGAAGAAAATAAATCAGGATTTAGCATTTATTTCTTTAAAGGGGACTTTTAAAGAAATAAATTTGAATTTTGAAAAAAATAAAATAGATGTGAAATGCATTATAAATGTCCTTAACTTGAGTGGGTTAAAAAATTAGGTAACTTTTTCCCCACCCGAATCTAGGTTCTATATCTTGTCTGGATACAGAAATGCACTTCAGAATGGGCGTTTGGAGGGCAGTTCATCTAAAGCTAGTTACTGAAATGGCGCCTGTATTGAAATAAATGCATGATAAAAGTTGGAATTCAGTTTAAAAGTGTACATTTGGAAATCTGCAGTACTTTAACTTTCTTAAAAGAAGACAAAGTTTAAAAAAAATGCTTTTTAAATACTATGTGAGCTTTTAAAAAAGAAAAAAAAAAGTCAGAGACAAAGTCTTACCCCTTTAGGGACTTTTATTTAAAAAATCAACAACTAGCAACAGATCTAGTTTTGGACAGTTTAGCACACTGTCCTACTCACTGGATATTAGAACCCCCCCTTGGCATCTACTCTAGTCAGAATGTGTGAGCGAGAAGGTGCTTGTGCAGCCGAAAGCAAGGTCACTGGCCGAGACATGAGTGAGCGGCACATGCACATAACAGAGCTCCCCATGTCCAAGCACAGATCCCTTCTTTAGATTAGATTCAAATAACATAATTTAAAAAATGACAATATTATTAAATATAATTAACTACTTGTGTGTTCTGTTATCAACACATTTTTATTCTATAAAAAATAATAATGATAGAATAAATAATCGACCTTTTAAGTTTACTACATTTACGTTCAATGCTGGAAGTGACCTCTGTTTTCTGCCAGACACAGTTTAATGAGGAGGCTCCATGTTCCTGAATGTATCGGCAAGGATATCGGGGGGGGGGGGGGGGGGGGGGG
>JAAGKR010000187.1:2337-73625 GCA_011419295.1 Clarias macrocephalus | reverse complement strand
GTAGTATTTTGTGGGATGTTTTGTGTTTTGGCTCCCGTATCTTTCAGGTCCTGGGATTGGACATCGCCCCTGCCAATCACTGTTCCCAGCGCGACAGCGAATCCCATGGGAACCAATGAGGCGGCCCCAGTCGGGTATAAGAACCCGGGTAGCAGCAATTTCATGCTGGATGTTTTCCTTTACCGGTTGTGTCATGTTACATTTTCAGGATGATCAATGATACTGCCGTTTTCAGTTTTTGTACCATCCTTTTGAATAACACTCTTTGAGAGTACGTCAGGAACACCTAATTCCTAAATTCACTCTGATAAACAAATTAGTGACTCAATAGGTTCGCACTATGAAGACGTGCTGCTCATTACTGTACACCACAATCTCGCTGAGAGTCAAGGGGTAGGGCTTTATACAGAGCATCGGCTGTCTGACCTTATCGGTCTGATTGAGGGGCATCCCGGCGTATTTAATACTGAGAAACGCATTCTATCTTGTTCAGATTGCTACGTCGTTACAGAATATTCGGGGCCTCTTTCAAGTGAATCACCCTGTAGTAGTTTACAAACAAAACTGATCTTTCCTGCATATAATTACAAGTGTTCTCCCCATCATACTTACTGCTGGGCTTTTAATTCACTGTAGCTAGATACTCCTTAGTTTACAAAGGCAAGTTCAAATCAAGTTCATTATATGTTTAAAAAATGAAAAGAATGTTTGATCAAGCAGAATGAGTTATTTCAGGGTTAAAACTAATAGTAAAATTGTCATACCTCTGGGCCGAGTTTGTGGACGAGTTCTACTGCTCTGGGCTTCGCTGGCCTCCTCAAACCATCGTGATAACATGTCAGACATCCTCTGCATCAGTGACACATTGGGGCTCTGTTCTCCTGAGGTGTAGAAAAAAATGCTTCATAACCTTAAAAATTTACCTCAGAGTCACCCTGGAAAAAAAACCCAACAACTCTAAAGAGCTAGCTTTTATTAGAGGACAGCTCTAAGCCCTGGCTCACACAGAGAAACAAATGTGTTGGCTCTAAGTAGGCTGTGCCATGATCACATTCTCAACAGAAAAAGCAAGACAGATTAAAACGTACTTCAAAAGATTGATGCCTATATCTCAATAATGGGTATATGAAAATTTAATTCTCCGTAATACGAAGCAGAAATTGGATTGTAAATGAAGGTGTTCCAATTTCACCCATTTTAAGTCTAAAGGAAATATAAAGGTTATGTACATATACTGTTAATGTAGCCATGAAGTGAGTTGTACTCAGGAATTACAATAAAATAATTTGTCATACTTCATTTTTACTCTGTACAATATAAATTTTGTCATTTAATAAACAAAAAACACAACTATTTCCAGATAACACTACAAAACAAGAAGTAATAAATCCAACTAATTATGTCTAGATTTACAGAGCCGACGCACAGACCCTCTTACTGTAAATTTTCCACATTTTGTTATTTTTCATACAAATCTTAAAATCTATTAAAATAATCCCTACCCCTCTCATCATTCTACCCTGCCCTGCGACGGATTGGCGCCCCTTTCAGGGTGTACCCTGCCTCGTACCCTAAGTGTCTTGGGATAGGCTCCAGGCCCCCCCCTGCAACCCCGTATACAGGATAAAGCAGTATTATACGATGAGTGAGTGTTCATTCTACACACAATACTCCACAATGGAAAAGTAAAAACAGATGTTTATAGTTTTTGGTTAATTTATTTAAAAATAAAATCTGAAATATGCAGTTTACATAAGTATTCAGACCAATCACTTTTATTTGATCAAAACAATGACCGTATGCTTGTGAATGATGCTTCAAGCTTGGCACACCTTTCTTTTGGAAGCTTCTTTCATTCTTCTTGACAGAATCGTTCAGGCTCAACCAGGTCGAACGGACAGGGTCAGCGCACAGCCATTTTCAGGTCTCAGAGAGCAGAAATGTTTGATTGCTTTCAGGGCCGCACTATGGCTGGGTCACTCCAGGACTTTCACAGAGTTGTTCTGAAGCCACTCCTGTGTTTTTTTGGTGATGTGCTTCGGGTTATGGCCTTTTTGAACTGTTAACATTTATCCCAGCCTGAGATAAATTTTTACTCTATACTGACTAATGCAGTAAAAACAGAAAAAACATGGTGGTGGCAGAAAAACATCCCCACAGCATGATGCTGCCACCACCATGTTTAACTGTAGGGATGGTATTACTAAAGTAATGTGCCATGCCTACTTTTCTGATTCCAAATAGTTAAATCTTTGTGTCATCAGAGTAGAGGATTTTGTTTCTCATGGTCTGTTTCTCAAACTCACAGGTGGCTTTCAGTCCTTTTAGTGAGGAATGGCTTCTGTCTGGCCACTGTATAGGCCTGATTGGTCGAGTGCTGCAGTGACGTCTGTCCTTCTGTAAATCTCTTCCAAATTCACATGGGAAATCAGGATTTTATTTATATGATGATCCTTGGTTTCTTGGCTACATGTCTCAACAAGGCCCTACATCGCCGATTACTCAGTTTGGTTGGGCGAGCAAATCTGGAAAGACTGAGGGTTCTTCCATTTGAGAATGCTGGAGGCTGTTGTGCTTTTGTGTGCTTAAAATGCACAAGGAAGTTTTTTTATTGTATCCTTTCCCAGATCTATGTTTGACACAATCCTGTCTCACATTATACAGATAATTCTTTTCACCTCATGGATTATATAGACAGGTAGCCTTTCCTAATTATGTCCAATGAAGTCATTGTGGCACAGGTGGACTCCAGTTACGTTTTAGAGGCATCTGTAGGACCACTGATAGGAGTAGGATGAACAAAAGCTCAATTGCAAGACTCCTAACTAAGGGTATGAATACAACAGTGAGAGCCCTAAATACAAAGTCTTTGAAAATATCCTTCACCTGTGCTAACATCATTATTCACAGACAGATTACTTTGTGTTGTGTATGCTGTGATTGTGATGGAGGAGGCCGCAGCTTTTTAATCTTACCGTCTCGTTCTCTTTCACTCTCTGGTCGAGCACGGGGTCCGGTGTCTGACCAGTCACCTCTTAGACGCAATCGTTTGACTGGGGGTTGTTTTAGCTAAAAGAAAAACACAAGAAAAGCCCATCATGGTCAAAATGGTCTTAAGATTACTGCATCAAAATAGACGTCAGACTTGACTTGTAACCCACCCTTCATGACTCTCATTATGCTTTCTATGATTACCTGGATACAGTCTGGATGAAAGTTACAAAAAAAGATTTTTTATTTGTGTGTAATTGCTTAAATTTATTTATTTATTTTGAGATCAGAATCAATATTCACAATGGGGAACTTGTAATCTCAGTTATCTGGATCACAGACTAATTGTCGACGAGCTGATTTGAGTACATCTGTAACTGGTGATCTGTTCGAATTTTTATTGCACAACAGTCTCTAGAGTTTGCCCACAGTGGTTGGAAAAACAAAACTAAACAAATAAAATGGACCACATTGGTTTAAGTGGCCAGGACTGATGCATTCATTAAAATAATCGCTCTTTAAATCTATAGTGAGAAAAATGTGATCTCAGAACAGACAAAATATCAAACCTTGTTGATGAATGGGCTACAAGAGCAGACAGTATCGTGTTCCACTTCTGTTTCTCCTCTGTCAGCCAAGAACAGAAATCTGAGGCTATAGTGGGCACAGACTCACTAAAACAGGACAGTTGAAGATTAGATAAGAATCCCTTGGTCTTTTTCCAGTCTTCATGGGTCCAGTTTCATGTTCCTATTCTTAGCTGACAGAAGTAGAACCCAATGTGGTCTTCTGAGTTTCAATGTTTTACTGTTCATTATTATTATTAATGTAATAATGACTATTACTGATATACTGCATATATATTTTTTATTTAGAGACCAAGTATGCATTTCCATGGTGGAACAAAATGTTTTATTTACATGTGTGAAAAATGTGGAGTATCAAAGCAAAGTATTTTTTGTATGTCTCATGTAGAACATGAGATTATATATATATATATATATAAATAAAATTTCCCGCCTTTTTTGATGATAAGAAGTGACTATGAATACTGTTCTTAACTGCAACTAATGACCATTTTGACAGTCAAATAATCTGTTGATGACTAAAATGATTAATCCAGTATTCAGATGATGTTTTGCATGATTACTCAATGGTTCTTATTATCTTATATTTTAAATATAGACTGAGCTTGTTTTAGGCGTGTGCTAACTAATGACAAAGACATTTAGGAAGAATACTTCACTAAACTATGTTTTTAATTAACTGACACATATAATAGCTGCACAATTAAGTTCATACATATTGAAATCACGATCTGGACCTGTGCAATTCCTTAATCAATTTAGATGCTAAATAAATATTGACAATCTTCTTAATAACAAGACAGCTTTTGCCATTATATGCTGTTTATCTAGATAAATTCCAATTGCAATATGTACATTTAATAGTTACATATTGCAGTTTGAATCTCAATAAAAAAGGGTCAAAAATAATCGCAATATGATTTTTTTTTCTTTTATCAAATCAAGCAGGACTATGTAAAAATTTTAAACCAAGGATAAGCAAAGCAGTAGCAATAAAATATAATTACTTAAACTTTAAAGATGGCAGATAACAATTACGGCATCTATTAAAAAAAAAAAAAAACCTGGATGAAATGTGTGCTGAAGGGGGTATGGTCAAGCGCTGCTGTGTGAAAAGACTGTGAGAGTCAGGTAAGTGGGAAATCACACACTCCTGGGGAGAATGTAGCTAATTAGTCTCTGTGTGTCGCTGTGAGCTGTGAAATAATAAAGAGAAGATCAAAGAGGGAGAAAGGGAGACTGAATGCTTAGAAACCAGCAACAGTGCATGTGTGTGTATGTTGTATGATCTACTTAAAACAAATTCACTGAGGAGAGCTGGAAATATAAAATCAGCTCACAGCAACACACAGACACTAATTAGCCACTTTCTCCCCGGGTGTGCATCCTTTCCTCACTTACCTGCTGCTCACTCTCTTCACAAAGTGGCATTTCACCATGTCCCTGCCACCACCAAAGCATGTGCAATGTCCTTACCAACAGGCTGACAAATAAATTAGTTGGCAACTAATTTGCAGTTTGATTATTTGTTGCACCTCCACTGGATATATGGTTACAGTTCCCATATACTTCTCATGTAGACTTCTAAAGCCTCGAGTCGTGACTTGGAATTATTTGTCAGTATATTTCAACAAGTTAGGACTTTAAAGTTAATCTGTAATGGTATCTTTAATATTGTGTAATAACTTGAATTTCTATAACTCCTTTATATCAGCCTCAAACATATCTGTTCTTTCTATGCCATCTAATAAAAACTTTCATAATAAAACTGTAAAGTTGACGTGTCTGTACATTTTTTTGCGGAAAAAATATGAGGGGAGACGCAAGATGAGTAATAGAACACATCAAGATGGTTTTTGGAATTTTTGTCTGTCTGTTTCTTTGTGCACAAATCACATAAAAACAATGTAATTAAAATTCACTTTATCTCAAAATTCAATAGATGGCGCTGTAAATAAAAAAAAATTATGTGCTTATGAATGTGGGATTGAAATCTTCTTAATAAACACAAACTTCTTTTACACCTTCATTCTGCGCACTTCACAGTAACACAAAAAATGTAGTTAATTCCAAAATTCAACAGATGCCGTTATACATTTTTAAAAATGTGCTTATGAGTGTGCAATTAAATTCCATGCGAAATGCGAACGAAGTCGTGGGCACGTCCAGTAAGTCATATACTTCCTTTTTGAAATGAGGTGTGCAGACTGAGATGGTCATAGCAAAACTATTATGTTTTTTTTTTTGCAATTTTCTATTCATTTTACCTAACAATTTGTACTACTGAAGAATACAATACAAAATAATTGGTACAAAAAATCCAAAAGCTGTAAATGTGGGCTAAAAAAAAAACATTTAAAACATGCTTATTATTCACATTTAATTAAATTTGATGAGAGACCTGTGGGTTTCTCCTCTTGACTCTAAAAGTCATTGTGTGCTAAGTCTATTTCTGTCCCTGCAATGGAACATAGCCTGGGTCTGATGCTCTGTTTGGAAAGGAATGTGAGCATGGGGGAATCCAGACACTGCTATACACATAGAAAGCCTGAGAGACCCTGTATCTGTGACCCAGCACATTTCCCCACCCCGCCCCTGACCGTTAATCCTACATGCACCACCAGGTTTAGTTGGTCCAGCCTCATGATCTGAAGGTCAGATGTCAGAAGCTCGTAAGTTTGCAGACATTACTAGTTTTCAATCGTTAGATCAATACTAAAAATAAACAATAATTTTACCTAAAAAAATAAAATAAAAACCCACCAATCATCAGATTGGATCAGATCAGGAGTTTGGAATCTATTCCACCTATGAACTGAGACAGACTGATGGAAGATAGTCACTCTGCACTTCTCCTCACCTCCTATGTCTCCCATCAATGGGGGTGAAATATTTCTCAGTTCTTAGCAGATTCTATTAAATTATTATACCCTTATATCAGTTCTGCTACTCACCTCTTCTCTCCTCTCCTCAGACGGACCCTTCAGCTCTCGGGCCTGGTCATCTTTGGGGTCAAACAGGTAGATGTAGTCAGAGGAGTAGCTGACCAGAACCTCCTGTCCATCGCCACTGTAGCATAAGGATGTCACACGGCAGGACTTGCTGGTCAAATGGGCAGGGACGAATCGCACACACATACCTGTTGTTCCTCGCCCCATGTAGTTACCTGTGCATGAGTGAAGTAGAACGTAAACAAAATACTTTTGTTTTTTTGGGAAACCATATAAATTACTACTAATGATACTAAAAGGGGCAGGAATTTATAAGCACAGTGATCTCAAACATTAGCCATGTGGATCAAAAGGATCTTTTGGGAACGTTTTAAGGAGTAAACTCAGGACAAAACTAAAGCGTCAAAGCATTTCGTATAAAATGGGTTAAAATAGAAAAGCTACAGTGATTTATATCATCATGGTTGGCTTGTTATATTTAATTATACTTTAATCCGAATTCATAATTCAGTCTCTAAGCATCATTATATACAGGACACATTCACAACAATATAGAGTGCTAAAAACAAAACCACACTTGACTAAGCGCAATGAGTAATTGCATTTGGCATTTATGTCATGATGCTGAATGAAATAAGCTACTTCCAATAAATGGTTAGCGGAAGTCTTTTAAATATTGCACAATGCAGAAATGAAAATAATTTAGGCTTAAAACAAAAGTTTAGCTCTCACCTGTAGCTCTAGTACCAAGCATTCTTCGGTCATAGATTCTTACTGAACTGTCTGAGCATCCCACAGCAAGGTAGTAGGGCACAAGGGGAGAAATGGCTATGGAGGTAGCAGCTCTCCGGCAATTAATCAAAATATCCTGATTACAAACAGCCAAAAAAATAAGAGCAAGAAATAAAAGAAGAAAAAACTAAATATGTTTGCATATCAAGAAGTAAGAAGAGCAGGAAGCAAGTTAAATATGCATAATAAGTAAAACATAAAAGGAATAAGTTCTGGAATTTTTGGTAGAGAAGCCCAAATTGACATAATCAGCATGCTGAAAGACAGGAGTATGAAGATCCATTAGGTATTTCTCCAAACTAACTGTCTGCAATCTCATGAATTATATATTGTATAAGTGTTTTAAAGTATAAAATTTCCTCATTAATAATATATTTTGCCAAATATTTGAGTTCAGCCAAAACAGAAATAATTTTGTAGCTCTTTGTGCGAGTTGTAACATAGTCTCTAAAAGAATATGTAGAAGAACTACAGTATTAAAACTAATGCTATTACCTAAACAAAACAACCTTCACATCAGTCAAACCTTCACATCAGTCACGTATCATAGCAGACTGTGAAATACAGAGTGAAGGCTGTTGCCTCCCCACAAGATCTGGCAAGAGAAGTTTGGGTGCGTCTCTTTTATTTTGCGAAAAGGAGAAAGGTAAATGTGTGATCAGAGCTGCTCAGATCAGCGCTGCTCCCTCACTAGATCTCACTAGATCAATTCTGATGTAAGATATTTAATGAGAAACAAGAATGCAGGAAGATGCAGTTACACCGGCTGCCACAAAACTGAAAGATTTTTCCTCAGAAACTAATATAAAATAAATGTTTCAGCTAATATGTAAGAATTCTACATTCACAATTCCATAAATGTTAGAAATAAGGGAATATATCAAGTAATAACGTATTAAAAAGTCTTACATCTTTACAGTCCTCTTTTGTGCAGCTTGTCTTCATGCGCAGGTCAAACCACCTAACAGTGCCGTCCTCCCCACAGGACAAGAAGGTGTATGGGTCATTTGGAACTGTCATTATCTAGAGACAGAGTAAAAAGACAGACACAAAACATTACACAACATGACAACAGATCCTCAGCATTGTTTATAAAGGCCTCTGAGCGAGCATTAAATATTTGAATACGCTCTTTGTTACTTTGGAGCATTGCTTAATAGTGATCACAAAAATCACATGTCCCGCATAGCGAGAGGAAAGCATGCAGTTGGTGTGAGTGCCAGCAGGGTATGAGCATTTTGATGTTTTTAAGAGCACTGTTGTACTGCATCAAGAGTGAGTCTTGAAGTCTCAACGCTATTCCACTGACAGTTTATTGTACCAGTTGCAATTCTGCAGAAACATATACTGACCGTCATTTTATTTTGGCACTCAGTTTCTTTTAAATGGTACATTACAGTACAGTATATACCATTAAAAATAAACTGTTTATAATTAAACATGTATTCCATAAAATGCCACAATTGTTACATTTAATATGTTAATTCGTGTTTCACTCTTATATTCTGAAACGTCTGAACATGTAACTTTAGCCTTGTTTAACATATATTTTACTGTACAGTGAAACTTTTTCCTTTGTATATCCCAGCATAGGAAGTTGGGGTCAGAGCGCAAGGTCAGCCATGATAGAGCTGCCCCCAGAGCGGGCAGGGTTGAGAACCTTGCTCAAGGACTCTACGATTGCAATTTGGTGGAGGTGGGGCTTGAACCACTGACTTTCTGATCAGTAACTCAGAGCCTTAAACACACTGAGCCGTCACTACACAAAGCAAGTGTAATCCAATATATTTCTGGAAGTTGTTTATAGGCAATGTTAACATCACCTGTAAGACAAATGTATAAATACTGGGCCCTAAAAAAAATCCAGAATGACCAATCCCCCCCATAAAAATCAAACATTCTCAGGTCACATATACCATTTTTTTTCTACTTACGTTTTCCAATTCTACAGCATTGAACATAAGGGATTTTCTAAAGTTTGTGCCCAAAACCTTTTGACTGGCAGTCTACCTGATCTTATTTTCAAAAAGGCCTAAGAACCACTCTTGTCAGCATATCATGGCATATCAGTCTCACTGCTAACCACAGCATATCAGTCTCACTGCTCACACGTCACCATGCCCTATTTTTAGCCCAGTATCACGGTGTACTGCAGCTTGTGTCAGTAATTTAACATTATTCATTTCAGATTTGATTACAATTTAATTACAACTGCATATCCTAAAATCCAACTTGAGTCCACTTTCTCCCTAAATAAAGACCTCTACAGTGTTAATCATAAACAGCACCCAGCCAACAAATGTGCTGGTATGGAAAGGAGACAGTTTATATATATATGACTGTGTACACGCCGTAAATTCTCATATCATCATTTTAGAAGGTTGTGAAATGAAATGAAGTTTAAATGTGCACAGTATAAAATGTCTCTATTTACAGCACCTGTTCTTCAGAGCACCTACTGTAGCACCCTGCACACACACACACACACACACACACACACACACACACATATATATATATATATATACTCCCACACATTCCATGATTTAAACCTTCTGAATAGAAATTTGAAATGTCGCTTTTATTTATATCTCCTGTGAGTGTTACTACAATATCACCTGCACCATCTTTATACCTCATATGCAGTTCCATAGTGGCAGGTCATCTGGCACTGCCTGTTGATGTCAGCGCTCTTTTCGGTGTGTGTGTAGAAAATGATGCCATCCCCTGAACAGGACACAATCTGCTGGTCGTTAGTATGGGGCATGAATTTTGCACTGAAAATGTTGGCTCGGTGACCTGACCGGATTGTTGTTTTGACCTGTCGAAGAATGGAAAGAGTGGTTAAATACATGTCACCAATCTAAAACACAGAAGTAGTTTGCACAATGTACCAGGACTAACTGGATTGAACAGAATTTCACTCACATCACAAGTAACTCTCTTTAATATATGCACTGTTTAGGTGCACGGATCAATATTACTCTAGTAGGCACGCAATATTGCGCACATTATTCATATTGGACAACCTAGATTTTGGCTTAAGTTACATTTAAATAATTTACGTTACTTCGGCTAAGTAGATTACCTCATCGCTCTAAATAACACACAAGCCTAAAATTACCTTTCTGTTGTAGGGGTTCGTGATGACCAAATTAGTGTCATCAGATCCTGATAAGATGTACTCTCCTGTGTCGCTCCACGATATGGTGTTAACCTATTTAAAATCAGAGAAATAGATATCTGTTGAACTCACATGGAGGATATTTGTCATTGATGTCTATTCACTACTAAATGACAGTGTATTCTAAGACATGGAGCCACTCTTCCACAGTTCTGATTCTGCAGTCTGAACTGAGGTAAGATAGCAGACAATTGCAGCCTCTTAGTGAATTCAAGTGGACAATTGAGCCCTAAACCTTGCCACTACCTTGAAAGAAATCAATCAATATTTCATTAACTTCAAAAGGCGGTGTCACTCCGGTCCCTTCTATTTCTCAGGCCTCACACTGACAAACCATCACACAAACCTTTTTTAACCTCAATCCTTCAGATAAACTGTCAACTAAGCTTTATTTTCCAGCAGGCACACTTTTAAAAAATTATTTAGTGCATAATAAGGAAAATACAGCAAGTTTACCAAACTACTGGCAGTATCTCAACTAGTTAAAAGGTGTTGAAATACGGTAGAACTGCTTGCAAAAACCTTACAAAGTTTTGCAACACAGAATCACAGCATGTAAAAACGAGAGGCTGGTGACTTTCATCCGCTTGCTTCATGTCATTAAAAGATAATGGGGAAGAGAATATCAGACACAGCTTTTTGTTGGACAAAACAAACAAACAAACAAACAAACAAATACACAACTGTGACAAAGAAATATTAATTATAATGAACCGATTACTTACACAGCCATCGTGCACTTTAAGTATAGCTTCAAGCTTCAGACGCTGCACAAATTCTTTTCTGCCTGTAGAGGAAAGGTGTTTATAAAGTCAACCATGTTACATATAAAAATAAGTCTGATTTGTATGCAGGATTGATGATGATCTGATTCAGCCCCAACCAGTTCACTCACTCACTCACTCACTCATCATCTATATCGCTTAATCCTGTATTCAGGGTCACGGGGGCCCTGGAGCCTATCCCAGGAGACTTAGGGCACAAAGGGGAGTACAACCTGGACAGGGTGCCAATCCATCGTAGGGCACATCTTCGCACACTCATTCACACGCTATGACCAATTTGGGAATGCCAATTAACCTAACCTACATGTCTTTGGACTGTGGGAGGAAACCGGAGTACCTGGAGTACCTGGAGTAACCGGAGTACCTGGATGTGGAGAACATGCAAATTCCATGAGCACATGCGCACAGTGACGGGAATCGAACCTGGCCGGGAATCGAACCTGGCCGGGAATCGAATCTGGAGGTGCAAGGCAACAGTGCTAACCACTACACCACAGTGCCGCCTCCAACCAGTTCAAACCAGCAAAAAGATATCCCAAAAAACAACAAAAAACCTGTTGCAGTCGATAATGAGTTCACCACAGATGCTATACTTTAACAGTTAACAGCTATTTATAAGACTAAGCTGACACAGCTGGTTTTCACTTGTTACAAACCTAATTTTAAGCAAGCCATTATTTGTCTTGGACTGAATAGTGTGTTGGACATTTGTTTTCTCCTATTGTCCTAAAGACCCCTAGTTGGATGATTTTACTAAATGCCTGTTAATATATAGTAATATATAGTTAATCATATGCATCTCTACACTCGAGTCTGCCCTCAGTTACAGACGGACAGGAAGCTGAAAGCATGGTCTGTAAAGGAAGGACATTCGCGCAAGCTTTGGGTCTGCAATTCGTAAACAGATAACACCACATTTCGACAACACTTGTAGTGCTAATTATATTGACACTGTTCTAACAAGTTGTACTCAAAAGAAAAGCAGAAGCTAGAAGGCAGTTCTCTGTAGGTCATGCCTTCCTGGTTCACACTATAGCTTTTACAAAATAGCAGATGCTTAAGACTGCAGCAGAATATACCCTCCCTTGTACAACCAAGCAATGTTAAAATGATTGATAAACACTAAAAAAAAAAAAAAAGTCAGCCACACTGTCAAGGTAGAGGTTTTGTGTTTACTTGGCTATCCACGCAGGTCATGATTTGGTTGGCAAATGTTTCCCACATAGTCTGCTTTTAACTCCTTTTCAAAAGGCCACATTTGCTCTTTAAACAAGTCAAGCGACAATACTTTTGATCATTTTAAAGTAGGTGTTACGTCTTCACTCAAGTGCAACCACTGTTGCGATTTGTGTATACTCGACAGACACCATTTAAATTCCACAGCACATTTCTGTAAATTCTCGATCAATCAAGACATGGTAGCCTAGCATACACACAAACACACACACACACACAATACGCCTGAACACTACTCGATTAACAAGGCTAATGTTTCTACCAGATCAGATGATGTGAACAAGGTGTAACCTTATAGTTTGCCTGTTTGTAATGTTGTAGTGAATGTCTAGCTGACGAATTAAACCAACAAAATATAAACACAGCTCACTCATGAGGAAACAAACATGCTAGCATGGAAGTGGGGCGATTTTACTACTACTGCAACGACCACCTCCACTAATAACAATAACAATAATAATAATAAAAAACAACATTTAAAATTCGCCTATCATACGGTCCTTATTAGAACAAAGCATGACGGAAGAAAAGATGAAAAAAAAAATCAGTAATGTAACAGGAAGTACAGAATGTCTTGTTTATTTTATATAATTATATTAAGATATATATTTTTATTCATGTTTTATATTTGGATACAAAATTCAGTTTAAGGTGGTTCACAAGAGAATATAAAATAAAATGGGATAATGTAATAAAAGATAAAAAGTTAAGACATAATAATAACAATAATAATAATAACAACAGATGAAATCGTGTAGATTAGTTTAAAGTAAAATAGAAAAAAATATATAATGCTGTGTATAATTTATAAATGCTGCCTTTAGATCCTTTTTACATAATCATTTATTTTAGATGCATTAAAAGAGCAGGCTATTTTACTGCTTTTCTTTTCTTTCTTTTTTTTTTTTTTACTGTTGGCTTTGGTTACATGTACTGTAGCTCCCATGAAGTACTAGATCTTAATAAAATAGTTTGGAACATAAAAAGAAGCTCTAGTAGCAGTACTATAAAACCGGGCAGCAGGGTAATGTCTTCAGGATTGGTGTAATATGATCTCATTTGCTTGTGCTGGTTAAAACCAGTGCTGCTATGTTCAAGCTGCAGCCTGATTACTGGCAATGCAGGAAACAGTGAATTACATTAAACATATGAGACAAGAGAAAAGCAGTGCCAACTTTTTAGCATTGTGCAAGCTAAAATAAGTCTAACCATGACGTTCCTTAAATGAAAAAAGAATGAGTGAGTAATTTTATCAAATGTCTAGTGTAAAGACAGATGAGAATTAATAATTGTTTCCAACTTTAGCCTTTTTTCAGTTGGAGTTTGTACCACAGGCAGAATTTTTGATTGGTTTTTGTTATCTTTTTAATCTTTTTGTTATTGCTTTTGTTCATACAGGTAATGTTTGTCAGCAGTTTGTCCAAGTGTTTAGAGTAATACAGCTGTCTGAGGTAATGGATGTGTAAAGTGGTGCATCCACATATCTGTTAATGATTTGACAGAGTGGCAACAAATACTTTAAAACAAATGCAGAAAAGGGCTGAGGATTGATCTATGTGGAACACCATAAAAATGTCATGCTTTTTAAAGATTTAAAAAAAAAAAAAGTTCCACCCTAAAGGTTCCCCGACAGTCCAACCAACTTCAGGTCATATGGATTGTGGTTTGTGTACATGCTTCTTCCTATTTTTCAGTTTTTAAATGATAAACTGATCATATATATATATATAAAAGAAGCATGTATAAATCTGAGGTGCTGTTAATTGGTGATTTTTGAGGTGGTAATCTCCTCTGCAGCAGAGGTAAGTGTTAGTGTTGCTTTCCTGGGATGGTCTTCATGAGAGACAGTTTCATCATGATGCTCGAAGGGTTTTTGTAAATACACTTGACAATAATGTTCTTGCAAGAACTATTTCAGAACAGCTGACCTTCATGGCTTAAAATAACAACTGACTAATTCCCTAATTCCAGTATTGCTCCATTATGTAGAAAAAAAATTACTAAACAAAAAAATAAAGAATTAGAAGGTGCCTCCGGACCTGTCTAACTCATCCTGGTGCCCCGCTTCTAGTTGGAGATCATGTCTCATGGAGAACCCATATGGTCTTCTTGGGATGCGTGTAGTGACTGGGGAAGGTTTCACTTGACCATGAAGATGGTCTTGGACTCGGCTGATGTAGACAGATTTTCTCTGATGACTTGTGCATACCACAGTGCAGGACTGAAATTCCCATGAAAATGGGATCCCATCTCAGGGAGTTCTCCTTGCCACCGTCGCCCGCAGCTTGATTAACAGGGAGAATCTGATAATAATGATCTATAAATATTTTCTCACACATTTTATGATCATTTCACTAATTTTCTTTTGCTTCTGTAAAGCTGCTTTACTACAATAACAATTGTTAAAAGAGCTCACTCACTGTTACTCACTCAGTATCTATACCGCTTTATCCTGTATACAGGGTCGCAAGGAGCCTGGAGCCTATCCCAGGAGACTTAGGGCACGAGGCGGGGTACACCCTGGACAAAGTGCCAATCCATCGCTGGGGGCACAAACATATACACTCTCACACTTATTCAAACACTATGGGCAATTTGGGAACGCCATTTAGCTTAATCTGCATGTCTTTGGACTTGTGAAGGAAACAAGAATTACACAGATAAAACCCACCAAGCACGGGGAGAACATGCAAACTCCATGCACACAGACCCCAAGATGGGAACTGAACCCGGGCCCTGTAGGTGCAAATAAAGAATACATGTAAGTTTGGATTAATTTGATTGATCTTAAATGCTCACAATACCCACTAAGAAGCTGTAATTGGTGTGGTGAACATCATTCCGTCTGTATGAGCATGCATATGAAGATCTCTCAACATCATCACAAACTTAGTGCATGACCATCTTTATTGCCAGTCAGTCATCTTCCCTGGAACCATAGCACCAATCGCACCATATGGGCTATGAATGAAAAGGATAATCCAGCATTTCCAGAACGACAGCTACATACTGTACATACATAACTAGGATTCTAATTTATCACTCCTAAGCACCAGGCATAGTAAGACCACAATGCCATAAGGAATTTTTATGGAATGTTTTATGAGCTCCACATTTGATTATTCAGGGGTTTTATGGATGGAGCCCTTCCTGACACAACCCTCCCATTGGGCTCAGGAATGGCACCAAGTACGTTCTGCAACTCCACAGGCAGGGTCTGGGGTATTGGGTGAGAAGCCAATCCAGGTCTTCTGCATGGCGGACAAGAAACCTACCACTGAGCCTTTAATGTCCTTGTAAAATGTATTAATATGCCAAATAAAAATAGTTCCTACCAATAGCCTGACCATTCTTCATTCATGTGCACAGTGGCAGGACTTCGAAAAGAGTAGTATGTATCACAACATCGATAAATGTACATGAACCAATTGGGATGTGTTACACGTAACTAATTTTTATTTATTCAGCTACAGTAACTGCTTTATTTATGTCAGGGCAAAGGTGCATCCTGCGTGGATCGCAGGAACATTACACATAAGGCATGTTTGGAATGGGATGCCAATATCCTTCTCAATACGAACAATACGAGCAATACGAGCATACATCACAGCTCAGGGGAATTCATTCTCTCGAATCCACCTTCTGAAAATTTTTGGGAAATGTTAGGAACCCGACATGATTGTGGGGAGAAACAAAGACAAAAATCCGAGGTCAGCACCAAACCAGGGAAAGAGGTTTCCTTTCACTGGTTTTTAGATGAGTGAAGTACAAAACATTGGCAACTGTTATATCAACCAAGGACTTAACATGCTGTCTATTATACCGAGCAACTGTCAATGAAAAACTAACAACAATAATAACTACAAACTAATTCAAAATAAACTAAAAGCATAATCTACATGTCTTGAACACCTGGTGTAGCAAATTGTCTTCCTCTGGTGTACTTTTAGCTCTGTTTCGCCTGCCATGCGGAAGGCCCAGGTTCGATTCCCAGCCAGTGCCCAAACTCCAGCCACTGGATGCAGTGCTGGTCCCAAGCGCGGATAAAATGGGAGGGTTGCGTCAGTAAGGGCATCCGGTGTAAAACCTGTGCCAAGCTTGTACGTGATGACCCCTTGCCGGGAACAGCCGAAAGACCAACAACAACCACACCATGAATTGTACATGAGCTTTGATTAAATGTATTTGAGAAAGATGGGAATATGACAATGGGACTTAAAATAAATATTATGGCAAATGATTTGGGATTTCATTGGCATGGATTCGTATGTGCACAAGATGGTATCCAGGAACGGTGAAATAATTGATTAACTGATGAATAACTGTTATTGATTGTGCATTGGCTTAGGTATTTGTTCAGTTCTTGGTTAAAGAAATTAGGAGTGCTTTGGCTTGCTAACCTGAGTAAATCTGGGTAATGATTGCAATGTTCATTACTTTTCTTTACATGTTTACAAAAAAACAAAAAAAACATAGCCGAGTTCAGCTCTCAATAATTAAAAATAGACCTTAAAATCAGGTAATGCATCTAATATAGTGATTTGTCTAACCTGGGGTTATTATATGTTATATTACACCCAGAGAAGTAACATTAGCTACCATGTTCTGTTCTTCAACAACAACAACAAAAACAACAACAATAATCATTAGGTCAATCTTCCTGGAAAAGCACAACAACTGATAAAGCTTAAAGTTTGTGTTTAAGACAGAAACATTCTCCTCTCTGCACAGGTGACAGCTGTCAGCTCCCCTCGTTAATAAAGCGTATAAAAATGACGTCAGTAGGAAAACATAAACACGGCTGTCTCCTTACCTAAATAGTTCGATCGGAAAACGTTAGGATCGCCGTACCCGATGGCGCGTTTCCTCACATCCCAAATCAAGTTCCCAGAGCAGGACATGGTGCTCTCAAAGCTCCCCTCGCCTGGGGACAAGCAGCATTGAGAGAACGGCAAGTAGAAAGCACTTCATTAGCTAGCTGTTAGCTTATAGCAGCACCTTCTCTTTTTTTTCTCGTTAAAACACTTATTTACGCCAGTGTTTCATCGCAGCAATGAAGCGAATAGAACAAAATCGTAGGGACGACCATGCAAAATCTACACCGTTGCGACGAAACGACCTACTGCCTCCGAGTCATCATAAGCTAAATATATAACAGAAATGTTGTTTAGACAACTGCTTAAGATTCTGTTCTCCTGTGCCCAGAGCTTACGCAACGGCCAATGAAACGCGAGCTGCGCGCATGTTTCCGTCCACAGCGCTGTGGAGAGCGTTCGGGAGCATCAAGTGAGCGCAGCCTTGCGCAGACAGTGTTTTATTAGTTTCCTGTCTTTTCTATATTATCGAGAGAATGGAGTGCAGCCACCAATGCAAACTGGTAAGTTCCTTCAGTAAATTCAGTAAATAATCAACCAGTAAATAACTACTACTGATTATACTACTGTTGAATGCTGGTTACTTTTTTTTTTTCATTCAAAGCTCCTGTTAAATTCCTAAACAATTTTCTTCTCTCACATTGGTCCCATTTATTCAGAGCAACTTTCATTTTACCTCATTGTACATCTGAGCAGTTAAGTGCCTTGGTCAAGGGCCCAACAATGACAATTTGGTGGTGGGGCTTGAATTTGTGACATTTCAATCAATAGTCCACTAAGCTACACCTGGCCCAAATTACAGATAACTTTGGTTTATATTACATTACCGCCTTTACCAATTAACATATTTTGCTCAATACAGTATTTGGGAAGTCGAGGATGGCAATCTGGTGTGCTGGTATTTGAACCTGTGGCCTGCTATTGAGTAGTCTATCACCTTAACCACTGAGCTACCCCTACACACCCTCCTGAGACATACCAAGAAAATATAAAAGGCCTTCCGAACCATTGCAAAGACGTTACATGCCCAGTAGTTTAAACTCAGTGCTAACTATAATTGTATTGTTGTTATTGAAGTAACATATTTCTGGCTCATCGTGTGCCAAACATTTAACACAACTATTTAATTGCTAAACAAATGGGTTTCAAGAACTGTTTGTATAAATAATGAGTTCACATCTCCCTTTAGTGGTATAAATGTTTACTGCGCTGCTAAAATAATAATAATAATAATAATAATAATAATAGTGATAATAATAATAGTAAATCTAGTTGCAAGCAACGATGAGCTATCTCTCCAAAAAGCCCCAGATGCTGAAAAAAGCACCATCGTATGCCACTCAATATAATGCCACACAGAAATATATTAACCACTTTTCAGCACAAGTTGATGCATCGTCACGGTGGACTCATTTGAGAAATCGGATTTTGTATCCATACGTGAAAGTGTGTATGAGCTCTGCTGCAAAATCTTGTGTGAGGGGCCTGGGCACGCATATAATTACATAGGGCTGATGTCAGTGCTTGGGCCCTAAAAATAATTCTTAGAAAAACAATAGGGCCCTGTGTTGAGGTTCATGTATGTGACAAATACATTTTTATTTGTGTGATGTTCAAACATCTACAAGCTTTTGGTCGTGTAGTATGCATATAACAATAAAAGCAAAAGATCATGTGACAAATTTTAGCCTAACAATTACTTATCTTTTAGAAAGTAGCACAAGAGATTGTGGGTGACCTCTCGAAATCCAATAACCCCAAAATAAAATACGAATATTAAAACCATAGTGGCAAAAATAAGGAGGTTGTAACAACCTGCAGGTATGACATTTATGCAGGTGTGTCGTTTATGTAACTAATTAATTTCTGGAAAGACTAGATTCTTGCAATTAAAGTCCACCCATTTACTGGCAAAATCTCTAATATCATTTCTTTAATTTGCTTTCAATTCCAGCTGATCAGGGCCTTAAGAAGACACAAGTACAGTGCAGATCGTCTTTAGGTCTGGAACTGAGATTGTCTTTCTAAAAGAAGGTACAAGCGTTGTAGTCTAGCGCCTCCAGGTGGTTAACCCTCCCACTGAATAGATCTGAATGCCAGTAAACTATTCTGGAAGTCACAATATAAACTCCAGCTCAACTGCTCAATCAATAAAAACTACAGTAAAGATAAATAGCAGATTACCAGCTATAAACTGTTACGGCAATAATGGAAATAAAGAGGAAAGGAACCTATTATACATCCTAGGGACTATATACTATCACATGCCCCCCCGGAAACAAATGTTAACTTTCAAGCTACCCTGCTCATATTTTTAGGATAAACTCACTCTCCATTCATGTGTTTTAAGGAGATTTTCGTTTAGGGTTAAAAGAGATCATTAATTAGTTTAAATTATCTTCATTTAGTTGTAAAATGGATCACTTTATTTAAAAAGTACATGCGTAATTGGACCAATCCTAAAACAGTAAACTAAGTCCGTTCAACCAATAGGATACTTCGTATGGTGGGTTGTGCCGATACCTGATTTCCTGGTTTTTGATTTTTAATCTTACCCACATTAGGCCAAATCCCGCCCCTGTATTTCTATTGGTTAGTAGTTGAGAAACCCTGGCGCGATTACCTGTTTCCTGTGCTCTGATTGGCTGAATGTCTGTGCTTCTGAACACCCCTCCCCTCCACAATGGCTTTTTTGTGCAGTGAGTTTCGTCACAAAACGGGTAGGAATACCGCGAAGGGATCCTGCTAACTCTACAGGCCTGTACGGTTCAGACCGGCATGAAGGTCGAAAGTAGGGCGATATCGTAGACCTTTATTAGGGCACGTTTATGACTGATTTGTTTGTCTAGACAGATACTCACCTCCAAGGGCTATCTCGGGGTGAGAAGTGCGAGCATTGTGTCGTGTAGTGCCTTAAACATTTGTGTTGCCTTCATTCGCGGTTAAGGAGCAGAGGGTGATCATGGCTTTGGTAGGACTGAGGGCTTCCTATCACAGGGTGCTGAGCAAGATCGAGCATTTACTGCCTGCCAAACTGAGACCCTTGTACAACCACCCTGCAGGTAACGTAAAACTGTCGAGGGCTTCCACGTAACAATATTGTATGTGTCTTTTATATACGTTTAACAGCTTGGTGTAAATGCTAACACGCTCTTAGCTTTTAGACAGCTAGAAGACGTTCGCTGGACCTGAAAGTTTATTTAGGTTTTGACACAAATCTCGAGCAGTCTGAGCATGACACAGGAGTGTCTGTTCTGTCATGTTTACAGCTAATGGCAAAGAGTTTAATTAACTTTTCAGATAAAAGGACAACGACCTTGGTGCTCTACGTGCTTTAACTTGTGTCAGGTAGATTTATTTAGCAGAGTGTATTTTATAAAACATTAATTTCAATTTCAGCTGAATGGTTGAGAGTAAATTAACTTTAATATGAAGAAAACCCTTTGCAGTGCTTGGACTTCAACCCACGACCTTCCGAACAGGAGTCCAAAGTCTTAGCAATTCAGCTACTACCGCCATTTAACCCAGATAAGCTGTTCAGTAATTTTGGGGGGTTTGGTAAATTTAGAATCAATTTCTCTTCCTCAGTTTTTAGTGCAGTTCTTAGCAGATGTGGTAACTTTAATCTCAGCCTGTCAGTCCTGTCGTGTTGACACTCGTTCCACAAAGCTGGATGTTGGCCATATATTCATTTAATTCACTTGAATAAACCTTCATACACTAATGTTTAATAATTAAAATTCACAAATGTTTAAAATGCCCATTATTTTCAGAACATATGAACAATTCAGCCAGCAGTAAGATGAAACTCCCAACAGAAGTCTTTGAGTTTGTTGCTAGTTAAGATCTGTGTCTATTGACTAACTTCTTATGAAAGAAAGTATTAGTGCTGCAGCCCTGAGGGTTTGATTCTGTTTGTAAAACAAGAAAAGGCACATATTATACAGAGAAAGTATTTGTAAAGAGAACAGAGAACATTTTATAAAGCCTATTTGTCCACAGAACTGGGGTTAAGGTCATTTTAAGTACTGGACCAGTATTTCTCAATCCTGGTAATTAAGCTACCTAGCATTCCACAATTCTTTGTCTTATTGAAAACACACCCAAATGCAGGGTAGCAAAACATTAAAAGGTGTCCTTTATCCATGCTGTCTTGGGTATTGAGAATTTATGTTCTGTTCTACAGTAATTTCCAGTGGTATTGGCATGCTTCATAAAATGTACACAAAAACAACAAAAGATATTTGTAAAATAAATATAACAGTTAATTGTTAAATCTTCCATTAAAATGCGAGTGAGAAATTTATACTGAATTTATGAAAAGGGTTGTTTTGCTCTCAGTCCGCTTTAAAAACAAGAGTCAGATGCCTTAATATTTTTGCTCAATTTCATTAAAGTTGCCAATAGTTTTGATGAGCACTGTATATCTTCTATTGGTGTATTGTGTACACGTCCTTTTATCATTATTCAGTATATAACATTGTCACATATTTGGGGCAAAGATTTGTCCACAATATGTTTCTCTGGTCTGATGGCCATAAAGATTGTATATATTGTCGAGTTATACTGTGTACAATGATTACTGTAAGCAGGAATTTATTAATCTCTCTCTCTCTCTCTCTCTCTCTAGGTCCCAAAACGGTTTTCTTCTGGGCACCAATGTTTAAATGGGTACAAACATATTCCCTGTTACAATGAATGTTGTCCATTATGTTAATGTATTTTCTTCCCATTTTATTAGTGATTCTTCTATTTGTGTGCTTAAAATGTATTTCATTTTGATGGTCATTTTCAGTGTGTCATGCAACAATGTCCTGTATTTCCTCTCAGGGCCTGGTTATAGCTGGTTTAGCAGACCTGACCAGACCAGCTGAAAAACTCAGCACGTCACAGTCTGCAGTGCTGACAGCTACAGGTATGGGGTTTGCTCACTAATGTAGATGCTGACTGACTGATTTTTACAATGTTAAATCTAATATAATTAAATACCTGTTAATGTCTCTGTTCTTTGCCCTGTGTTTGTAGGTCTTATCTGGTCCAGGTATTCACTGGTTATTATTCCTAAGAACTGGAACCTGTTTGCTGTTAATTTCTTTGTTGGATCTGCAGGTGGATCTCAGCTTTACCGAATATGGAAGTGAGTTCATATTACTATAAATCTGCTGCATGCTTTTAAAAATTTTTTTTATACTAGTAGCAGTCTTTTAAATAATGTCTGGTTTATGTTTAGTGCACTTTCTTTCTTCTTCTTTTTTTTTTAAGTGCCTGAACATGTTTTTTATAGCTTGGATTTAATGTTGTGAACTAGGAAAAGTTGTTTTTCCCTGTTATTCCTTACTTTATAGTTGCAGGTTTTCCATTACTCACGTCGCCTTCTTTCTCTCCCTTTCTCTTTATCACAATTTTTTTTTGTCCAGACAAGACCAATTTGTTAATCCACTTGTTAGTCACAGATTATGTCAGTAGTCTGCCATACAAATACCTGTATATGTATACTATTACTATAGGACTTGTATAGAATTAGATCCTCAAACAACTGCAATACAACAGTTACACAATGCAGTCTTTATATATTGCACAGTATTAACAGTGAATAATCACAACATGTTATTTGCCTGTACTAAATATTGTACCTCTGAACTTATATTTTTAATATGAACCCATTGCTCCAGGTACAACCAAGAACAGAAAGCAAAGAAGACTGAAGAGGTTTAATACTGCTGATACATTGGTGCCATCTGGTGGACTGGAAGGGAATCCAGGTTAATGCTCAGAATAGTACAGCAACTTTTTTAACGTCACATTTTAGTTATCTTTTTTTGTCCTTTGTTACATAGAAGGCCCAAATGCTCTCATGAAAACTAATGTCATTGACGCACAGCACATACCATATTAATATAAATAAGAGGTTTTCTGTACATTTAGCAACTTCATTTAAGGAGTTTTGATTAGAGGAGAGTTGATTTTCCCAATACTCTAGAATGTACAATCTTGGTACTTCTTATAGATACCTCAAAAATGTAATGCAATGGGATAGCGAAAAAAAAATATATTGGGAAATATTTATTTAGCAGTTGTTCACATTTTAAAACCATGTGTTTAAATTTGTTATTCATATAAGTAATAACACATTTGTTAGTATCCATGCATTTCATCACAGACAATGAGTAGAACTGTCAAACTAAGGTCAACTGTAAGTTAAAAATAAAACCTACATTAAAATGAACATGTTCCTAAAGCGTAGTTCTTTTATATTTTTATAACTTACTGGGAAGTTGTATTACTAGTGAAGCATTTTTAAAGATGCCACAATCAAGCAAACAAAGAAATCCTGCATCCAAAAGACATTTTAGCAAACATTTTGTAGTCAATCATGTGAATTTTAAATACATGAATGTATAAAATTTGCAATTAGAGGCTTCCTTTAGAATTCAGAAGTTATTTGTTTGACCGAATCTCCTGCTGAACTGTACCTGACTTTGAGTGCAGTTTTATGGTTAAATATAAAGATGCCACTATAAAAAAAAATAAATAAATAAAAGAATAAAATGTTTATTTTTTTTCTTTAAACTTATAAAAAACACTGAACTGGATATGTATCCAACATATTGTGTATGTTTAACACAATTTAATTAAATTCTTGCTTGGTTCCTGTTTTGAAGCAATACAACCAGATGTATTTTTGACATTTATCACCCCACAGAGAAGAAAACTTAAAAAAAAAAAAAATAAATAAAAAAAAACTAATTGCAATATTTCTCATTTGGCCTAAGATAAATAAAATAAATTTCTATCACTTAAAAGAAACATGGTAATAAAAATGTATCTCTGTCATCTATCAATTAGGAGACACCCCCAAAAATTAACACACAGTGTATATAAATGGATATTTGCCTGTTTTTTTAGGTTCGGAAACCAAGATCACAGTGAGTCCTGGTCTACTTATTATGCATAGCTAACCTGCCTTATAGTAAACCTAATAAATCGGGACACTCAGCACTTGACTGTTGTCTCAAAGGTCATGCCCTTTCTTAAACAATTCAGTAAATATCACTTGCATCTCGTCACCATATCAAACAAATGACTGTGATAGTCTTGATCAAGCGGTTGATTGCTTCTGTGTTTTGTTCTAATCTAATCATGTTAATTAAAACACAAGCGTAATCACATTAGTGATTGATTTGAAATACTGTCAAGTGGTCATGTTTTCTGCGCTGGTTCTGATGCAACTGAAGATCTGGAAAAAGTTGTATTGTTTAAATGCAAAGCCAAAATGTAAACAGCTGAATATTTAGATAGTATTTGGACATTAACATAATTTTTATATTTTTGCTTGTCTATCTTTAACCCACTACAATGGATTTAAAAGAGAGCAATTAAGTTGCGTCTGAAGTGTAGATTACTGACAAAAAATACATATATTTTTTAAGCCTTAACATCTTAGGGACATCAACATACGTTTGATTGATTTGAGAAGAGCTTCTTCTCTTGTGATGGAGTTCAGAGGAGGATTGCAGGCACCTTCAGTTGCTGCTTTTCTGTGGAAAGAGTGCGAAGGTTTATTCTCTCCTGAGGTCGGGTTGGGGAACGGCACAGCATTTGTTCAGTGTTTTATTTGTATATTTCTGAGGCAAACACAAACTCAAAATATAGCAGGTCTTGTTTCTGTATATTATATGGAAAATGTACTGATATACTGTGGACGTAAAATCCAGATTCATTTTTAAACTGATATCGTGGAGTAAATAACCAATCAATAAACAATTTATTTTCCTCATTCAATTCGAACATTAACATATAACAATAAACGTACAACTCATAGTTCATACGTTCTCATGTTTATTTCAATTGCCCAGCAAGTGATGCAGAAGAAGTTTCACCCTGAAAACGTTTAAAGTGTAACATTACTTAGATCTGAGAAATTATTCTAACATAAATCTCAGTCTCTTAAAGTATTTTCTCTGCAACTGAATGATCATGAGGTTACCATGAGACCAAAGCTCCGAAACTTATCCCGAGCAGAAGGGGCGGCTCCAAATAAAGCCTCGCTTTGAGATAGGAGTCGGTTCCTTGAGCGTCACGTGACTAACGAAAAACGAGGCCTCGAATCACTTGACTGATTCGTTAAACACTGAAAAATTTAGCGCTTCTATTGGTTTAAGTAAAGGCTCGTTTACATGGATGTCTCGCCCACGCTAATCAGCATGCCGTTCGCAGGCTAGTAGCACGACATTTGTTACACAATAATTCTTTTTGAACGGAGCCAAGCAAGAAATCGACCATTTCGGGAACATTTTGAAGTAATTTCTCCCAGGGACTTCTGTAATACACTCCTAGAATGTAGTCGGATGTTTAAAAAAAATCAGCACACAATCGGCCACGATGAATGATGAATGCAATATTTGCAGCCACCATATCATATCCCCTGCATTGCTTACGATGTTAGACTATATTTGCTCCGCACAATTTGTCCACCAGATGTCAGTACAGGGAGCTCTTTAATGAAGCTCTTTGATTTAGAACAGCGGTGGGAAACATGAAACACTCAAAGGGCCATTTGCACCCGTTTCCCACATAACACAAATCACGGGGAGAAAAAAAAAAACAGTTTTACATCTAAATGTAATGAAGATAACACTGCATATTTTTTTTTAGCTTTATGCTATGTATAAAATGTGTTGCATTTATGAAATCAATAAACTGCTACAGGGAAAACGAAATCTTATTTCTGCATGCAACAAAAACATTTTAAACTTTTTGTAAAAAAAAAAAAAAAAAAGACGCTGGGTTGAAGGTTACTTTCAAACAAAATACTCAATGAGTATGAAACAAAAAGCCGAACTTCTGCAGTCAGATGTCAACCGGGAACTCTAAAAAAGATTAATATATTTACTATCATTATTATTGACGACGACATATTAATACCACACAGAAATGTTAACTTTAATTAAATCAAGAAATCTTTAATATTATATAGGCTAGTAATCTGTAAACAAATACATAGATATCGGTAAATAATTTTTCGTATCAATTATTATTATAATCAATAATACGGGGGAAGTGACGTCAGCGCTGGTGACTTCGCAGATTTCTTCCGAATGGTGGATTTTTGTCGATGGAAGTTCCCTTCACTGACATTCACTGCAAAAGTAGCAGGGAGTAGGGAGCAGCATGTGAAATACATTTCGGAATGGAACGCAGCCAATAAATCGCGTGCCGGCGGGTGTCATCGGCGGTTGTGACGCATATTCTGAGCGACAAAAAAATAAACACGTTTTATTTTTATGCTACAAGATCACCATAATCTTCACATTTAGAATTACTTTTGAAAAAAATAACGACCTAAAAAAATTAAATACTCTAAATAAACACATTTTTTATTTTCCAAAAGGGGGGTTAAAGTGCCACATGCGGCTCCGGATGTAGTGCAGTGTAGTCACTGATTAGGGAAGGACGCATTTAATGTTGTGTTTGAGGAAGCCTGGACTGAAAAGTTGGCTTTAAAAGACAAAGAAGCTGAGGGGAGAGAGAGATCTATACAGTCGGTGGCCGTGATGCAATGTACAAAACTCCAGCTAGATGCTAAGTGGTACTGAGAGGGAAATGTGTTGAGAAGAAAGAGTGTGTGGAAGTACTGGATAAAGCAGACACATAGCAAGTCAAGACAAGATCAGGGAATGATGCATCAGATGTTTTAAGGAAGGCTGGTCTGGAAAGTCAGCTTTAAGAGGCCAGGCGGATGCGGAAGAATGAGACCTACAGTTGGCAGTAATGTTGGTTAGGAACCCTCGACACCCAAATGAGGCTTCATATTGCCATCATTACTGCATGTGGTTGTTATTGAGTGTACTAATGCACAACATTGACAGAAGCTATCAATGGGCTGTTTCTGTTTCGTGGGGAAACATGCCACTGATAGATTAAACTCACACACATGCACATACATTTAATTCTTAACATTTAATTTATGCAATTCCTCTCCCAAATGCATAACCAGATGCTTAATGTGAAGCAAAGATTCAATAATAAATAAAAGAAGCATTCATTGCAAGCTAAATCATTAAACATTTTATTTAAAATATTCAATAGGCCACATGTATCAAACACATGACTTATAAACTCTGTTATTTAAACTTGATAAGCAAACTTTTTTTTGTGTGTGTTTAAACAGTCACAAATGATCAGTACAGTAAGGGTGTATTCACACTTGACATTTTGTACAATTAAAAAGAACTCTGGTGCGGGTCTTCTGTCAGTGCAGTTCACTTGAACAATATGAACGCTGTCATCCGAACCTTGGTGCGTTAGAGTTTCAGAATCGGGGAAAAAATTAAATACCTAGCATCATTAATAAATGAAACACTGCCATATTAAATGTTAAATTTAATAAGCATCCAAGGACATTCACTATGCACAGTGCACAAGAACCAATATGCCAGAAATAATAATATCACTGATTACATAAAAGCTGATCAGCTTATTTTTATATTTAACCTTTTAACTATTCCGAAAAACAAACGCTACTATTTGCTTTAACCCATGCAGGTAGTGTTGAAGATAATTGATAATTGAAAGTTTATAACGCATAGAAAGCTTTTCATATTGCTGTTGACATGGTTAATTTTTTACGCACCCGATAGATTTTGATATACTCCTCCTAGGGAATTTATACGATTGCCACCAAACCTGGCCGATGTGATCTAAAGACATTGAGGAAGCAAAATTGCGAAGGGATTTTTGATATCTCAAATGGGTCAGCTGTGATAATGTCTTAAACTTACACCGAAAAATGATTGATAACTTCATAGTGTGAACATCATAGTGTCATGCTTACTTTTCAGCATCTGCGGCCTATTGAACACACATACTCAAAATATTGTATATTTTCATCCATTCTGGCCTTATTGTTATTCTGACTTCTCTCTCTCAAGGCATTTCTACACACAGAACTGTTTTTATTCACACAATTCTATGTAAACTCTAGTGACTGGTGTGTGTGTGTGAAATTCCCATGAGATCAGCAACTTCTGATGTTTGATGCCACATGATTAGCTGATTGGATAACTGCATAAATGACCAGGTGTTCCTATTAATGTGGATGATGAGTTCCTTTACACATCCAGAGTGGGCCAATATTTGGATCCTTATGAAATTTTCCTTATGATAGCTTTGAAGTTAACAACTAGAAAAATGACATACAACCATGAGTTTTTTTGAGGTGGTCGGAAGTCAGTATCAGCCCAGCACTTGTGCCACTAAAGGAGGAAATTTGTATGTACAGTACAGACCAAAAGTTTGGACACACCTTCTCATTTAAAGAGTTTTCTTTATTGTGTTCTTTATCCCAAACAAGTCTCTTCTGCTTGTTGCCTGTCCTTAGCAGTGGTTTCCTAGCAGATATTCTACCATGAAGGCCTGATTCACACCGTCTCCTCTTAACAGCTGCTCTAGAGATGTGTCTGCTGCTGGAACTCTGTGTGGCATTGACCTGCTCTCTGATCTGAGCTGCTGTTAACCTGCTATTTCTGAGGCTGGTGACTCGGATGAACTTATCCTCCGCAGCAGAGGTGACTCTTGGTCTTCCTTTCCTGGGGCGGTCCGCATGTGAGACAGTTTCTTTGTAGCGCTTGATGGTATTTGTGACTGCACTTGGGGACACTTTCAAAGATTTCCCAATTTTCCGGACTGACTGACCTTTATTTCTTAAAGTAATGATGGCCACTGTTTTTTTTCTTCACTTAGCTGCTTTTTTCTTGCCATAATACAAATTCAACCTCTTTGAATGAGAAGGTGTGTCCAAACTTTTGGTCTGTACTGTATCTGTATGCCTTTTTATGTAACAAAATAAGTTTAGATACGTTATGAAATATTCAGTGTTCTGAATCAATATAAGAGTGTTGTACATACACTGTTGTATGTTCAAAAACTTATCAAGCATTTTTTCTATAAATGCAGGATATCATGAATTGAATTCTAAGTCACAGTACTTGTTTAGTTCTAGTGTTACCAAACTTAGCAGATGGGTTTACCACCTTTGATAACTGTGCCATACAGTGTGCCATACGCTGACCAGGGCATACCTCCTGGGCGTACCACTACCCTGTACAGGATAAGGGGTATAGAAAACTAATGAATGTGCCATAGTAAACTGTAATATTTGCTGATGTGAACAGAAGGATTAACAACAGTAACGTCGCTCTGATGCTGTGCAGACCGAACTAACCAGTCTGAGTGTTAAATATAAAATATGAATTTCAGGTGTAATAAGTCTGATGTCCATTCATTTATCACCCAAATGAGGATGGGTTCCCCGCTCTCGGTTTGCTCATCAGGAACAATCTCACAATTTCATTATTATCTAAACACGTTTTTTCTCACTCATACACACTTCCATAAATCTTCTTTTCTTTTTGTGAAGCTGCTTTGAGACGATGACCATTGTTAAAAGCGATATATAACTAAAATTGACTTGATGTAGTTGATTTAGTGTCTGCTTTTCTTCCTACATTTCCTACACATTGCATTCCTTCTGTTACTACATACAGGTCGAACGTCTGATGCACTGCTCTTAATCTGGTGCTAGCAGACTTCATGTTGGTTTATGACTTATTCATCAATATTGAAGGGGTGTCTTGGATGGTGTATGGGTGTGTGGGGAAGCCAAAATGTATAAATGAAATAAAGACACATGGGGTAAGACACTCACATTACATAAATACAAATAAAACACACTATGTATAGGTAATGACTCATTTCTTATCTATATCACTTTATTCTGTATACAAGGCCATGGGGGGCCTGGAGCTTATCCCAGGAGATGGGGTGAGATTGGGGTGCCAATCCATCACAGGGCACATGCACACACTCACATGCTCATTCACACACTACAGGCAATTTGAGAAGGCCAATTTGCCTAATCTGTGAAAAAATGTTTTTGGACTGTGGGAGGAAACCAGAGTAACCGGAGAAAACCCACCAAGAACGTGGAGAACATGTAAACTCCCTGGGTAATCACAGAATGACTTATTGTCTTAAATTACTACTGAAAAGACCAAGTTGCATTAGAAATCAAGTCTGAAGTCTACTAGACTAAATCAACACAAGTGCTCATTTCTGTCATATTCATAAATTACTGTATATGTACAATTAAATTAAACTTGTTTATTTTTATTTAAACCTAAACCTGGAAATAGGCTTGGTTTACATACAGCACATTAGCCTGGTACTAGGCTGTTTAGAGTGGAACGAGTGCACACGCATGAGATATAGAAACATTTTCCATGGCCAAATGAAATTTGTTTTATTGTCAGATAATTAGGGTTATAGACACTGAACCATTTCCTGAACATTTCAAAACAACCAAGTTTCACAGCATAGTTTTTGAGTTGATGTTTTGAGACATGTTTCCATGAATTCTCCTATGTGTATGGGCAAATTTCATGCTTGTTTTATAAACACTTAATAAATGAGACCCTGGTAAAAATAACCTTTTATGGCTACAGAAATATTATTTTCAATGTAGCACTATATGGATGCCAGATACTTTGCTTGCCAAATAGCCTCTAATTATTTTGGGGCATGGCTTCCATATCTTGGAAATATTCCTTTATCACACTTAGTCCACACTAATGCTCCTCTGGCTGAATGGGCAGAAATATTCACTAGTACGTTCCAAAATCTCAGAGAAGACTTTGACTTCTTCTCTGTTCCGGCATTTAAGTGTTAGAAAGGACTCACATACCATTTAGATATCTCCTAGTTATCCAAACCTAGATGTGTTCAAATATAAAATAAAGACATATCCTTTTGTGGAATCTTTAAATTAGCATTTTATTTATATATTGTGTCGTCTGTGTTTTTCATACCAAAATTTAAAAACGAAGGTGTAAGCTAAATGCCATACATGCAAATGTAAAGTGTTATTGTCACATACACAGGCATACACAAATATGGTGACCTTAGCTGCCTGTTGCACACCATCATAGGTGAGTGAAAAAGGACTGATTCCTCTTTTTTTTTTTTTGTTGTGGCCGTTATGTTTGCATCAATATGGGCAACTAACATTTAATATATTCCTTGCTTTTCGGAACAACATGAAACAAAGCACTGGAGACACGGAATCACCGTATTCTTCTTTTACTTCTTTCTGTGTACACAACACATACAGTACGCAGCGCGGTATTGCCCCCTTGTGGCCCGCCAGTGAAATAACATCAGACTCAAATACATTACAGTGGCAATTCCACTGCTCTCAGTCTCGTTTTTTCACGAACTATAGGCTTTCCATCCCTTCCGGTTGGAGAGACACTTCGAACGGCTCTGGGGCTCATTGTTTCTAGAATGAACCGCAACAGGAAAGAAAACCCGGTACTGAGTAGTCCGCTTCAGCTAGTGAGTCGACTCACACGAATCACTTAATAGAATCGTTTAAAGACCGAATCTTTGGAGAGTTGCCCATCACTGCCAATAAACAGTAAGGTGGTAGATAAAATAATGTAGCAGTTCTGGAAGCGGTCACAGGTTACAGCGGTCCAGCACCTGCCACTATGGGAACCGAGTTCACCGACTGGGAGATGCGGGGCAACGCGTCAGGTAGGAATAAACCATCCGGCTATTTCCGCTGAACCCCGGTTGTTTGTGATCTCACAAGGCCGGTGTAGAGCCGTACTTCAGAGTAGTATCTCCACCAAAGCCTCCTGAATCGCATGAGAGAGAGAGAGAAAAACACTGCTCTGGTGGACGTGCATGAGCATATCATGCCTCTTGCACTGCGTCTAGCGCTGCTGTGTGTCTCTTTAGAGTAACGGAAACGGTTCTGTTCACCAACGCGGTGTCCTTGTCCAATTGCAGCAGCTTTAACGGTACAGCAGAACAAAATCTACTCGCACACTGCCGAACTATGGAAACGTGAAACGAAGCTGTAATTAGTGCATTTCTGAGCCTGGTTATTGTAGATTAGAAGAGACCACTCCGTTTGTATTGACAATCACGGAACATTAGAGGATGGTCTGCAAATAAAGTTACATTTTGCAAGTGTTCATTTCCACTACGCATGGAGGCTTTTGGGACACCCTGTAGAAACATATGACACCCGATGCCAACATGCATCCATTTAGGACAAAAATCCTAGACTAAGAGTTTTAGTCGGACACCACCTAGCCATTAGGAGGATGTAACAGCTCGAGATATTATCCCACATTCACATCTTGTTTACTCTTTCCTTCAGGGGAAGTAGTCTAGGTAATCTCAAATCTAAAGACAGATGAAACATGAGAACCTTTACAGTATATGCAAAATAATAGTGGAAACCACACGAAACCCTTAGTAAAAAGTAAAAAGAAAGTAAATGGATATATAACCTCAGAAACTGTTTGAATGTTTAAATGGTCTGGCTAGCTTTGGGCGGCATTAAGGAAACTAATCATGTGAATCATGTGCTAAATACAATTTACAAACTGAAATTCCAAACTATTAGTATTTGTATTAATAAACTAAATCAGCACTATGAAAATAGAATTGAAACATTTCTACAGCCATCTAAACTGAAAAAAAAAATTGAAGTGGAATACAGTGGTGAACCATCATCTTTAAGGAAGAAATGTGGTTAGAAAAACATCCTGAATTAGCAAGGGAAAAAAAAAAAACACTTCTCAGTGAGGCTTAAATAAAAAAAAAAAAGGCTTCACTTTACCGGGGAGTGTAAACAGTAGATTGTGGAAAATTTGAAAAAGGTCATGTGTTCTGACGAGTCCAGCTTTACCTCATTCCAGAGTGATGGGTGCATCAGGGTAAGAAGACAGGTGCTTAGTGCCTACTGTGCAAGCCCATGGGGGCAGTGTTATGATCTGGAGTTGTTTCTTTTGGTCAGGTCTAGGCTCAGCAATTTTATGTGCCCAAAACAATTAAGTCAGCTGACTACCTCAATGACCAAATTTTTAAAATAAGTAGATCTTTCTTTCTGATATATTCCAAAATGATGATGCCATCAGGATTCATCAGGCTTAAATTGTGAAAGAATGGTTCAGGGAGCATGGGACATCATTTTCACACATGGGTTGACCATCACAGTGTCCAAACCTTAACCAAACTGAGAACCTTTGGGATCTGCTGGAGAAGATTTTACATAGTAATCAACTTTCCCTTCATCATTATAAGAACTTGGGAAGAAATTAAACTAAATTGAAATTAAATTGACTCTGGGCAGAAATAAATGTTTTGTATTGTCTACACCTATCTAAACATTTCCATGGCTGTAATCAAAGCAAACGTTTGGTCCAATTAAATATTAGTGTGTGCGACATTTTTTGGCTGTGCAGTGTATTTATTCTGGTATTTTTACATTTACAGACCGACAGTACAGTCTAATCTAAAATCTGTGGCAAGCTTGTATGTGCGACGCTGTGGCGACCCCTTGCCCGGAGCAGCTGAAAGAACAACAACCAAGTCTAAAATGTTGGAATGTGAGAGCGTGAGCGAGAAAGTAGTTTATTCATCCCAAAGGGAAATTGTAAAGTACCAGCATCCAGTTCACAGGCTAAACAGCAACATACAAGCAACAAGGTGGAAAAGAATATAAAGGCTAGGTTAAAATTAAATAACAATGAGCAAAAAGGTAAAGATATTTTTAAAAACAAACTATAATATACTGTTTACAGTAATGCAATCTAAAAATGGCACATTAAGGTGCATTTAAGGTAAAATATTTAAAAATAAGAATATACTATTTCTATGCACATACAATACATAGATCAGCTATAATGACCACCCGTCTAATATTGAGTAGGTCCCCTCCTTTGTAATTGTAATGGCTAGAAAATTGGTCAGTGCAACTCCAAAACTGCAGCTTCTGTAGCCAAAACTGCACTTCCTGGTTGCAGTGGGCAGGACATACCAAACGTAATCCAAGTAAGGAAAACTGGTGAACTGGCAACAGGGGAAATGGGTGGCAATGGCTTACTGATACTGTGAACACTATATTCCGATCCAATAGAAGAGCTATTGAGGAATTGAGGAAAAGTTTAATGCTGGTCTGAATAGAAAGTTGTCAACACACAGTACATCACTGAACATATATGCCCATTTCTGGTTATGTTTACATATAAATGAGGACCACAATTGCACTTTTAAAGGTGGACCATATCACTGCTGCTCATCATTTCATTACACACTCCATGACTACCCATACCCATTCATTTATACATATAGTTCTTACTTTTGACCTTTTCATGTATTTCAACTTTATATTTTATTTTATTGTGACAGAATTACTACATATTGTAGATTTTTTATTTTATTCCTTTCTATGCCTCTCTTATTTACTTTTTTAGGTCACAAACAGTCTCGCAAGCATTTCACAGCATCACTGTGTATGGTTGTGTATGTCATGAATAAAAATTTTAATTTGACTATTCAAATCGACTATGTCCTCTTGAAAAGATGTTCTCAAGCATAGTATTTCATACTCAGATACGAATGCCAACAGTACCTAAACACAGAAGTTGACATCTGATTAGTACATCATCAACCTTGTGTGTCTCCTCAGATATCTCACCGTGAACTCATCTCATCATCTGAACTTTACAACAATAGCTGATAATAGAAAGGCTGGCGAGAGTGACATTGTTGACATTTTTATCAGAAATTTTTAATAATATTAAAGGGTAGCATAAACATTTATATTTCTATTCACTGGCAGCTAGCAATCCAACTATGTGGCATATTAAGGTTTTTGAGTCAAGAAATAAAATAAAATATTTAATTCTCCGTTGTTACAGCATGTAAAAAAATAACCTGAGACCTAAAAAACAGACCAAATCTTTATTTTTTTTCAAAAAACACCTGGTAGGCACAGCAAGGTAGAGTCTTGCCATTTTTGTAATGTGAGGGTATTTACACCGGTATGCTAAATTGATCACATGTGCTGAAGTGGGTGCGTGAGGGTATTACGTAGCATAGCACAAACACATTCAACATGTTTTTAAATCCTTTGTTTTCCACAACAGAGTAAACAAGTTTTAATCGCTCCTGACGGTACACCAGGGTGATGTCGCTTCATGGTGATGTATTGCCGCTTTTATACAGCTTGTTATGCCACAGTGCCTACACAGTATAACTGTTTTGTTCATCATTATACAGTATTTTACGTTCTTCTGTTCTGTTGTTGACTGATTAACATGCCCTGTTCACGTGAAAATGACTGCTCTGTCTAATTCATTTTTTAAAATGCAGTATTGGCAGAATAATGCCTTTCAATCTGTGATCCTTAAAAATATAAGATTAATCTGCAAGTTTAAAAAAATCAACTGTGATCCATTGCACCCCTACTATTTCCAAGGTGCTCCATTCTTCCGGCACTTAAGCCAGGATGCTGTTTGGCGATTTGATTTCAGCTTTTAGCAATGCAGTTTAGCAATACAATCAGCCCTTTCAAGCTAGACTTGAAGCTGAAAAAGCTTGGGAACAACATACCACTTTGTAACTAGACCCTGTAACTGGTAGAGGGGAAAATGCGCCATGTTCGGATGCACCCATTCCCCAACACAAAGAAAACACACAGAATTTTACTAGCTGATCCAGGAGGACCAAAAGAGTGAAGCTGATTTTCATTTTCATTTAGAATAACAAAATCGAGTGCTCAAAAGACAGGACATGTAAATGACCCCTAAGACATTCAAAATTCACAGCAGCCTAGAGTGAGAAAGGGTACTGTCTGCATTTAATCAGCTGCCTAAACCTCTGCACAAAAAAGATGTGGCCTCTAAATGGAGACACTGACCTTTGCTTTGCTGTAAGCTGACAATTAAACTCTGTGACATTAAATACCAGTGGCTCGCCAGTTGTCAACATTGCCATGATAACTATGTCAACCAGGAAACTATTATGTTTAGACTTGATCTTGGGCCGGGGTTGCTGTAAAGATCTTCATATAGACTACAAAATTAACAGTTTATTGATGAGTACAACCCGTTTTTCAAAGTATAAAATACATGCTTTATTACATTGTATTATTACTTTCCTTATTTGAGGTGAAGGCTGGGTCCAGAATGATTTGCCATGCAGTCCAGTTCCGGAACTTACACTGGTATATAATCTCTCCTTATTTCCTACTGCACCTTCCGTGCAGAATCTAATTTTATGTAATCTTGCTATATAAATTAAAGAGAATAGTCAATTGCTGAATGTAATAATCTTCCAACAGGGAGTGTTTTTGGCTGACGACGAAAGAAGTACAACTTAGTGTAAACAAGGCGCAAGATATTCAACCTTGCAAAATTTTATTTCTTTGTATTAATACGTTAAGTAGAGAGTTCAACATACAGAGAGACAGACAGACTGACATGTATGTGGGCTTTAACCTAAAATAATAATTTTAGATTACATCGAACACTGATTACATTGAAGCTGATCATCTTATTTTTAGCTTTAAAATTTTAACTGTTTTTTCAAACTCCTTATCCATCAACCAGTCTAAGGGCGCTTTCACACTGGAGTCCGGGAACCATTTCTCAAGAACACTTGGCCCCGAGATCAGCTGATTTTTGTGTGAATGCAATCATTCCACGCTCAGGAACTGATCCCTGGACGGCTTGCAGAGAGTCTCAGGAATGATACTTGTGTTAACGAGCATGGTGGGCGAGACATGTGTACACACTCATGCTCAAAATAGGATGCAACGCAATCACTATTCGACTCTGTCGCTTTACACAAACAAATGATAGAGACAATCGGACAATACACATAAAACCATTCGTGAGTATTTATACGCACAAATGTACAGCACGAGCACTGAGCAATGCCGTGCAAAGCTGAACAAAGCCTCCATCATTCCAACAAGACAGCATGGAGCCTGGTCCATCGGAGAGCCTGTAAGAGAATGGTAAGTTCATGTTAAGTGCTAACATTGCGTTAACCATATTCCCATATTATCACAGCATCTCCTGGTAATTATCTTGTGGTGACATTTTAAATGCATGTAATATGATATATAGGATGATGCTTTCACATTAGCTCACAACAAAGTTAGATTCAAATGCTTATTGTCTCTGCTTACATTAAGGCCTCCGATAATTTCCCTGTTCAAAATGCAACAAGCTATTAGAGTTAGAGGTACTTTTCTCTTTACTCATTATTCATTTACTCATCATTCATATATTATTTATGTATAAACTTTCTATAACCTTTGTTTATACTCCAATACATCTTGGAGCCACTTATGAAAAGTGAAATGTTGATGATCCACATAAGCTCCACACACAATTTCAGGTTATCTGTGATTGCTGTGACAAAATTTGGATGTTGGAGAGATTTAATTCTTGCAAGCTATTATGGTTCTAACCTTCAGTTCATTTCTTGCTTATTGTCATTTTACTTTCTTGCAGACAGGCAGGAGAAGACACAGATTGATACCTCTGACTGAAACTGAAAAAAGAGGCAAAACGTGATGTGCAAGAGCAGGAGACACGTGATGTCTGGAAGAAATCTCAAATTTAGATGGAGGAGCACTGACTACAGATGCAGAGGGAGGAACATAAAAAGTTCAAATCAAATCTTGATGCAGATTTGGACAAACTATTTAATTTCATGCTGGCTTGTTCTTCATTTTAGAAACACACACAAACACACTAACCGGAAACACTTATCTGTCAGGATTTTTTTTTTTTTTACATTTTTCAAAGGTTAAGTGCAGGTTTATTTGTTTTATTTTTAATTTAAATTTTGTATTACTTATTTGTATATATATATATTTTTTGGGGTTCTGGAATGAATAATCTGAGTTTTCATTATTTCTTATTCTCTTTGATATACGAATGTTTTGATATACAAGCAAGCTTCCGGAACAAATTATGCTCGCAGTCCAAGGTTCCATTGTATACATTTATTTAAAAAAACACAATATAAACACATTGCACACAAAGGTTTGAGGTTTTAAATTCATTAGTTCCAGTTTGAAAAACTCCATTTAACAAGGTAAAGAAAAAAAGTAGCACAAGCATGTAGGAATGTTGTCATCTTCATAGAAAAATTTGGTATCCATTCCTGGTCTCTCCAGGTCATGAGGACATGCTGTTTATTATATGTATCTACTGTATGCTATTCGTTAGAATTTAATATAGTAGGTATTATAGTAGCATTTTTTGTATTTCACTGTAGTTAACTATATTTATTACTTTTACCAATTGTATTTATTTATTGATTGTGTATATCTGTATGGTTCATTCACAGTGTACATAAATGGCAATATTTTTATGCAATAAAAAATGCTTATGTGCTATGACAAACAAATTAATGTTTAATGAGAGCACTTTTTCAGTTTCACTGTAGAAATCAGAAGAGAATCTAGACAACACCTTACAGAGGTTACTCACCTTACAGAGTAGAGTTGTAAAGGCATTCCACGGTGCCTCCTGCCATATTCCCACAGCCTATTTCACTCTTGTCTCATAAATGAAAACATCCACACGGAGCATGAGCAGATGATGCACAGTTCATAATGCAAACAGTTGCTTCTTCCTCTTTTTTAGTCATGTTGGAAGACAAATCAACAACGTATCTTACGCCACTTTCTGTATCTGGTTGTGTAAATACAAAAAAATAAAAATAGAAAGTGTACCCAGGATCAGAATTGAAGTTATTAATGAGAACGTAAAGCTGTGAGGGGTTGGGGAAGAGCATCAATCGCACTCGGGAAAGGAACGGAACAATGGTTTGCAGTGTGAAAGTGCCCTAATATAATGTGAAAGCTGGTCAGTGAGGGAGAGGGGAGGGGGGAAGAACTGTGATCTAGTGTAAAATCAGCCTTAATTTCCTGATATTTACATCTTTTATATTTTTTAAAAATATGTTTTTTTTTTTCATATTTACAAGTGCAATAAAAAAGGCATCTTTTGTTTAAACATTTTTTAATCTTGTGACTAACAGGTGTTTCTTATTGCCCATGCATTGCCTGTTAAATTAGATTGGATTAGATTAGATTTTTAAATTAGATTTAATTAATAGCTCTGAATATTGACTCTTGGTTTGAGTCCTAGTTTTCACATGTGAAGAATGCCTTTGTTGTTTTAAATGAAAAACATTATGAAATCTGTGTGGAAAACCCTAAGGAAATCAGAAAGTGACATTACCATCAACCTCCACAGGGCAGGGGCTGAGCGCAAGGATTCAAAGCACACTGGCAACACAACAATGGACTTCATCAGGAGGAAAAAACAGAAGGTTTTAGACTGGCCACGATCAATCAACAGCATTTTTTAGACTATCCAAGTCTGAAGGGAAATCCCTAAACAAACAACTAAAAGAAGCTGGAGTACAGTTTGGTGACATCAGTGGGTCTTAACTTAATGCAGATATATAAAATAATGGATAAACAAAAGTTTTGTTTACTTTAATTTACTGTAATACTCTCTGTTTTAACAAGTGATTAGTCTGCTCCCCAAAGGCATAAAGTTCTTAAACACATTTAAATGTCTAGAAATCAAAACTGAAATTCTGATCTTATTATACCACAGTTGCACAAGCACAGTTCCTAGAACTTCAGTCACAGTTCCATTCTGATCTTGGGCCTACTATGGCAAATGTTTCCTTTTTATACATGAACATAAAATGAGAAGTGGACTATGATGTGTGTGAGTCTTACTCTTATGCTTTTATATTTACTGTATTTGTCTTTTTCTCAGTAAAAGTTGTCCTCAAGGAGTTTTACTGATGGCTAACTGGCACTGTATCCTGTAATGCTAAGAATGGCATCCAGCCATGAAGAGACAAATGCAGAGATTTGTGACGCTCTTTTTTCTCTTGGCACTATCTGGGTTTATAATACTCATTTGCAACATCACATCTCTAGAGGTGAGTAGTGTAGAGTAGAGGAACCTCTCAGTGGTGATTTGTGTAAGTAGATGCTAAGTGCCATTTTCTATCCTACACAAGAGGAAAGGCTTTTTAGGTACACTCTACTGCTGATTAAAACACATTAGTACAATAGTAGTTTACACAATACAAACTTTGATGCACACTTCAGCAAACACAGAAACTTGTGATGCTACATTTTATATCAATATGCTAAAGTATCTTTGTATCTCCAAATTCTTTTGCATTTGTTGATTTGTTGATTTGTTGATAATGTGTATTACATCTTCTTTAGGCTAATATTAAAAATAAATGCACAAATACTTAATTATTGACAATGTCACAGGAATTTAAATGTCTGGAATTTTTCCAAGATTAGAAGACACTTTAATGTATAACGTTTAGCTTATAAAAAAAGAACACTGCCTATCAAGTCTTGATTAGTTACTATTGCTTTGATTGTGTGTGTTTAAAATCTCCCTTATTTCTTTGTTTGCAGAAGTTAAGTGGACAAGTTATGTCTACGTTCTACCAAATACAAAATAGCATCCACACAGCCTTTAAGTCCCCTGGAGTCTTGTGGCCACTAGAGTTAAACCACACATACTGTGCACACTTTGGCCAGGAGCCTACAGCAGAAGAGGCAAAAGAAGAGCGACATCTACTTAATTCCATTGCATGGCCTGGCCCCTTGGTGCAAGGCTTGCCTGTGGAGTTTAGCAGTGACCCTTCAAAGAGCTACTTTGTGATTCAGGGACCAGCGGAGCAACGCATGGGCAGTCAGCTTGTGGTTAATGTTCATGTGCAGAACTTCCTCGGTCTGCCTAAGAAGCACGGTGGAGATTTCCTTATAGCGCGGCTACATACGCCTGAACTCGGCGCTGGTGTTGCAGGGAAGGTACGCGACCATCATAATGGCAACTATACAGTGCTGTTCCCACTGCTGTGGACTGGCGTAGTGTGGGTGGACATCACCATGGTGCACCCGAGTGAGGCAGTGGTAGTGCTCAAGAGGTTGCAAGAGGAGCAACCCAACCGGGTGTTTTTTAAAAGCCTTTTTCGCTCCGGTTTCTTATCAGAGACCACTGTATGCAACCTGTGCCTACCACTCAACCAACAACCACTCTGCAACTACACTGACCCTGAGACTGGAGAGCCCTGGTACTGTTACAAACCCAAAATGCTAGGCTGTGACACACGAATAAATCATTATAAAGGGGGATACAAGAAGAACCTCATTACTGAATATGAAGCACAGTTCTTCCAGAGGTGAGATGTTAACTATGGTCCTTTTGGACCAGTTCTTTTAGATATAACACTGGTTAAAAATGTAAAGAAATGCTGTAATGCAGATGTTCCTTTAAAATAATGTAAGTAAACGTTTCTAAACTATAAAGCAATTAAACAACAATATAAAGAACTAAACTATTTTAGCAATATTGTACAAGTGTTGTGTTATACTGAATACTGGCACTGCTTGCACTCGGCCATAGATATGAGGCCATAAGCTGAGCTGTGCAGGTAATTATATTCCAATTCAATGGGTTTTCAAATTCTAATTTCTAATAAAAATTACTACAGCTGCATTCACATTACCAGTCTGATATGACTCAATTATGATTTTTTACCTTAATATAAAGCAGATTTCTTTTGTATGGCTATCTGAAAAATCGGGGTCACTTTCGAATGTGGTCACAGACTGGATACATACTGTATCTGATACTTGTTCATGCAACTTGAATGAGAATCAACAAATTTGAATTTATGCGTGGGGTGCTCACTGACGTCACTCAGCAGGAGTAGGTGTTCATTGTAGCTACCGCTGCTAAAACAACCAATGCAAGGCGTCTGGCTTTCTTTTGTCTTCTGGACCTCAACAAATATAGCCGACTAACTATTTGCCATCCTCCTGAGCAAAATCCTAAGCATATTTTTACTAGAATAGCATCCATTGTTTAAAACAATCGCACAAACTTGTGACATGTTTTAACTCGGATGGCACATGCAATGCTTCCACATTAGATCTATAAGTCACTTTGAATAAGAAATGTGAACTGCCAGTTTCACAAGAAGTACTTTTAATAAGAAAGTGTGAGCTACTTAGCCAGCAGTGGATGTCTATAAAGCAAACATAGCTTTCCCTGGATCTATTTCTTATAGCTGAGCCATATTGTGTCTGAAATGTTAGTTACTCAATATTAATTTCTTGTTTATGGAATAGTTATAAAAGCAATATTGCATGCATAATCAGGAGGTCAAACAGAATATCAGGTACACTTCAAGTGCAGTTGTATAAGAAAAAAGTTTTTCTCAAAAGAAATTACAGCAACTCTGCTTGAGAAACTAACCATGACACTTGATTTTGTCTTTTTGGTTGATGTCTGAGAGAGCTTTTATAATGTTTTTACTATGTTTTTACTTTTGTCTGTCTTTCTCTTTAAAATTGTGTAAATCAGCCATGAATGGTTGAAAGTTTGTAGAATTTATATGCAATTGTCATTTTAACCAGCAGATGGATGAAGGCTTATCTTCCTTCGTGTTTGAGGTATATTTTAAAGGAATTTCTGAGACACAATTTAGTAAAAAGAAATACTAGATTCGGTGGGGGAGACATCCCTTTTTCACAGCATTGGGATTATGTTTGACTTGTTTGTCTGAAAAGTGTTATAAAGTTACTTACTTAAATGAAATAAAATACAAAAAAATCTGTATTTACTTTAAAGAAGTTTTTGGAAATCTAAAATGGTTTTATGTTCTAATAATAACTTGTCATAAACATAACATAAGATGAAATTGAGTTTTGATGAAAATGACATTCACACAGTATTGAAGCCATTTTGTTAAAAAATGGATTTAACTTATCTTTTACTTAAGAAATTAAGGTAAAATAAGAACAATAGTATTAGTTGAAATTTTATACTAAAGAACAAAAATCATATATTGACATAAATTTATGTCTGTATTACTCTTGTACTAAAATCTCTAAAATCAATCTATACAGCCAAGTAGTTATTTAATTGTTATATATATAAATATTTTTGTTTCAGAAACTTTATGTATGTTTTGTATTTTGTTTCAGTGATGTAAATATCAAAGTTCCTATACATGCATCTGGGATGGACAATGTGACAGTATTGCCTGCAGAGAAAGGTAATTTATGTTTTTTTTATTGTATGCTTATGCAGCCTTAATTTAAAGTCCAGACACTCTGTATTATACGTTGTTAATAATTTTGCCCACAAGAAAGTATTTTTTGAAGTGAATATCACGCTATAATGTAGGAATCACACTTTCTGTAAGCCAAGTTACAATAATCAAAGAATCAAAAAGTTTTGTTCCTGCTGCTTCAGCATTCTTCATCTCACACTAGCTCGAACCAACATTAAACCAACAGTGATAGTACTGATTGAAACAGTATTTTTGCTGCAGTGCAATAGTTGCCAAGTACCCAAAAACAAGTACCCACGTAGCTCATCACCTAGTAAACAGTGTAGGCCTTCTCAACCCTGGATGGACACTGAACAGTCAGAGCCATGACCTCACACCTTTTGCTAGCATTACAGCTGGCATTACACTGGAGGTCCTAGTCGAGTTGAAAAGTTGCTTATAGAAAATACATCCTACTTCTGAAGAATCCCAGCATGTCCATGATGCACATATGGTGCATCTGACCAGTGGGCTTTGTTGCCTTTGTCAGGTTGGCCAGCAGCTCCCAACATTCACAGGGCACACCGCCATGTTCATTTTAGAGAACATCTTAAATTTTTAATTTTTTTTATTCATTACCTCCTTACAAAGCTATAATGAAGAGTTTCTAAAACAATGGGTTATACTCATTGCTTAGGAAGAGTAAATAGACCTCTTTGTCAAGGATAGAATTATTAATTGCTGAATTTAAGGTCCACTGATGGAACAGGACAGTCATCTTTTTTTATTTTGTAATGTTGTACTGTAATGTTCCATGTACTGTTGCGGATTTGTTTCAATTAAAATGTGGCCGTAAAATACTGTCCTAAATTTTAGTTGTCAACTCTGAGTCAATGAAAATTAAGATAATCAAATTTACATATCATATGTAGATGTTTGTATTAAATTAAGCTTGAAACCACAATACTTTATGCGATATACAGATCATTTAAATATGCCCACAATTCAATATTTATTACATATAGATTTGGTGTAAAAATTTACTTTAATAGCACAAATGTACAAAAATATATTTTGTATATGTGTTTATGTATAAAGTGTGTATATTAAATTTACACACATATTTTAAGTTTTTTTTCTTTTATGATTAGTGAATATGTCCTGTTGATGAATTATTCACTGTGAGTTATCACCAGCAAACTCAAAAATATGTAATGGTCTAAGCCAAACATTTCCTTTTGTATTTTCACCCTCAAAGTCAAGATAAAAAGTAAATACAATGCCGCTGGCTACTACTATTACAATTCCTGGAGGCCTTTGAGTGGTACAGTCATCCAGCATTTTAATGACTCCTCAGCCATAACACATTGTCTTCGAGGGAAGATCATATACATGCTTGGAGATTCCACTGTCCGACAGTGGTTTGAATACTTCACTGCTTTTGTTCCTGGTAAGAGTAGATTTATTAACTGTTGCCACACCTACAAATGTTTGAATTCACTGCATTAGCAAACAACATATCAGATTAAGAGGGATTTACTTTAAACAAGCACACAGCTTGCGAGACCACAAGCACGCTTAAAAAACATTCATACCAAATACAGTGCATGGGTATGATAATGTATATAAAAACATATTTATACTGTGTAAAATTAGACAAAAACATGTTCAGTGAATTGTGCCTCATTATAGCTTTTCTCTTAGTTTGGAATAGACATGATAGTGATTGTTTCCCTTGTGCAATGATGAGCATTTGGCACACAAAAACCTGCGACTGTTTTTTTTTTTCAGATTCTATAGATAGGACTCACTGTAACTCTGCACACGTCAATGCGTTGGAGATGGTCCAACCCACTCTCATATAGTTATTTCAATTTGGCACTTGTCAAAGTCATGCTCTGTACATTCAAATATGCAACTTCCAGTAACTATGATCTTTAATGACACCAATATTGAGTGTCCAAATACTATAATATACTTCTATACTATAATACTTATGAGTATAACTAATATATATATAAAAAATATTTATATCATTCTTTGAACATAATGTATTTGTAGTGAAATGTTCTACATGAAAAGTGTGCTTGTGGTATCAATTTTTTTTTTTTTTTTTTTTAAAGAAACAGCCCTAGGTTTGACAAGTTGTAGTCTGCAGTGAAATTTATACATTTGTGTCTCTTCAAATTAGTTTTGGGGTCCCTGTACCTTTTCCTAGGTTTGACATGTTGTTTTGAGGTCATTGTTTTGTTTTTTTATAATTACCTTTGCCTATCTCCTGCAGAACTTAAGGAGTTTAACTTGCACAGCCCTAAAAATGTGGGCCCATTCATGGCTGTGGACAGCAGAAACAACATTCTGTTGAGCTACCGGTGCCATGGGCCACCCATCCGTTTCACCTCAGTGCTTTCTGCTGAACTGCGCTATGTAGCAAATGAGCTGGACAGGATCAAGGGTGGGTCAGATACAGTGGTTCTCGTGAGTGTGTGGTCTCACTTCAGCACTTTCCCTATTGAAGTGTACATACGGCGCCTACGGCACATCCGCAGGGCCCTGGTGCGGCTCCTGAACCGTGAGCCAGCTACTCTTGTGATGATCCGCACAGCTAACCTGCAGAAGCTTGACCCGGAGAGCAGCCTATTCAACAGTGACTGGTTCTCTTTACAGATTGATGCTGTTCTGCGCGCCATGTTCCGAGGACTCAATGTGCAGCTGCTAGATGCCTGGGAGATGACTCTGGCTCACCACCAACGCCATCTTTTACATCCACCTCCTACCATTATTAAAAATATGATCAACCTGATCCTCTCCCACATCTGTCCAGCTGGGAGAAAAAAGAAGAGTTAACAAAAAATTAAAGGCAGATGCTATGCCAAGGTGTCCGTAGGCAACATTTCTATTTGCACTCGGAGTGGAATAGCCCATGTGGGTACTGTCTATGTACCCATGTGTTTGTAGGCAACTCTGCTTTAATCCATATTATTTATAGTATACAGCAGTTAGTACCGACTAAATAATCTGATTGTGTAAGAGTTCGGTCCAGCAAGACTTGGAGGAATATGTATTGACAGATGTATTGATAGAGCAAAATAACTGGTTAAATAAATAAACAAACCATTATCTGTTGATAATAAATGGTAATTATGCAACTATTGTAAAAAAGCAATATCACACCTGAGGCAGTGCTGTTTTGCTGGTTATCAGCACCGCTGTGATGCTTTCAGACTTGGGCTCTGCCCTCATGCCTTTCACTACATCACAGCCGTGCTGATAACCAGCACAACAACACTACCTTGAGTGTGATATTACTTAAATCACACCACAATCCTATTTGCATCCATGTACGTTTACATTAGTGGACCAGGACCAGGAGGTCCCCGAATTGAGTCCCATGTTGCTGGGTTGCCACTGGGGTTGGACTCTTGAGCAAGGTCCTTCAAGTGCTCAGATAAAATCGGGTGTCGAGCTTTCAACCCGACCCTGTAAATGATTGAAATGGCAGATGTATATTCGTTGCCTGATGTGGCATGTAGATGGAACCTTCCATACATCAATTACATAGGAAACACATTTTGATTTGATGAAATAAAGACTCCAGGCATCTATAAATATCTCTAAATATTTTTTCACATTAGTATTATGTTATTGATACTGCTTGTGTACATCACAAAAACACATCTGGAATACCTACTAACCCGAGCCCTTTCTTTTTAGGGAAAGTGTAAATAGCTGATAGCTGCTGTGTGGGCATTCTAACCAGGAGAAAAATGAGCACTCTCAAACAGATAAATATTAGAGGCATAGGTGAGGGTTTGACTCTGAAGTTATTTGTACAATTTACATTTGTCTAATTTTATAGTAATTCCAAGTAATTCCAAAATTCTAAAACTATTTACAAACCTGAGTGATCAATGTGGGAGGGATTGTGGAAGAACACAAAAAACATACCAGGTCTATAAAACTCTACGTCCATGAGTCTCCCAGATCTGCACCTTCACCTAAAGGAGTATCTGGTACCTAAGGCCAATCTGTTCATAGAAGGCTTGGCTAAATACATAGGTTTTCAGCCTAGACCTAAACATTGAGACTGTATCTGAGTCCTGAACACTATTTGGAGGGCTATTCCATAAATTTTGGGCTTCGTGAGAAAAAGCTCCCTTGTTTTCACAATATGAGGTATGGGAAAGCAGCCTGCATCCTTGCATCCTAATGAAAGTAGGTGTGGCTACATAGATCATAAAAAACTAGCAGTTCACGCAGGTACCATGGGCCAAAGCCCATTTACTACTTTATAGGTGAGTAGTAGTGTTTTAAAATCACTGTAAACTTTCTCTGGGAGATAATACAGTGTGGATAAGATAGGTGATCTGCTAATATTTTCTGGTTTTAGTGGGGACCCTGGCTGCTGCATTCTGGACTAAGTGGAGCATGTTTACTTATAGACATATAACTGTGTCTGCATAACACGTAAACTAATACCACGCTTGTTTGCTGTGGAACACCAAACTTTACTTTAGTACATGTAGAATAGTCAACTGCTAAATAAGATCTAAGACAGGACAGGGCTGTTCCTTTTACCTCCTACAACTTTTTCTAACCTGTCGAGAACAGTATGAACAGTATGATGAATAGTGTCAAAAGCTTCACTAAGGTCAAGCAACACAAGCATGGAAAACAACCCTGATCAGAGGTCAGTAGGAGGTAATTTACCACTTTAACCAGCAGTGTCTCTGTGCTATGATGAGGCCTAAATCCTAACTGATACATCTAATGTATGTTATTTCTATATAGATATAACCATAGTTGCAGTGCTATAACATTTTCTGGGATCTTCGATATAAAGGGGAGTTATGATATTGGATTATAATTGGACAACAGGGGTTGAGGTCAGGTTTCTTAACTACTTTTTAAAAATTTGGACTCAATAGGAAACTAAGCAATCTGTTTATACTTATTATAGGTTAGATACTCCCTGCATGGGGTGCCAATCCATCGTAGAGCACACACGCACACACACACACATTACGGGCAATTTTGAACATCAATTAGGATATTTTGCTCGTCTGTGAGCTGTAGAAGGAAACCGACCAAGCGTGGGAAGGACATGCAAACTCCACACACATAGATTCCACAGATGGAAATAGAACCCTCATCCCAGGAGGAGCAAGGACACAGTGCTAACCACAACGCCACTGTGCCGCAAACGCAAGCATTAATATAAACATTTATATTTTAATTAATAGTTTACTTATACAAAAAGTACAATAAATACATTACAAACAGTGACATAGATTACCCTTATCAAGGATTATAGAAAAAATCAAGATTTATTAACATACTGGCTGTTCTGACAACATACTTGACAAAAATAGGGAAATAAGATGTATGATCACGAGCAGATGTATATTTTTGGTAGAAATGCATACTGTTGATTAAGCTTCTTCCCTGTTTAGTGAAACAGCATATCACAGGGGCAGGGGGATGTAAAAGTGCTGTGGCATATATTTTTACCAAGAATAACATGCACACATGATCTGAAAAACATGATGGTAATAATCAGTGGTTTCTTTATCATGTCACTTTATCATATCACTGCATGAATAAAACTATAGTTAGTGAAATTTATGAATTTAAACACATATACAGTACTCAAATCTTATGTATGAACTGTCATAGCATTCAAAGGTTAGGTATGGTTGGTAAAAGGCTAATTGGACTTGAGGTCAATTGCTGCCTAAATAAAATATTTAAATAAGTACTTTTGTTTTGTTAGTGATTTCACAGGTCATTTTCACCACAACATTCAAAAATGTACAGTTTACAGCGCATCTTGGAAAAAAAAGAATATTTTGAAAAAGTTCATTTTCTTTCTGAATTTTATTTAAAAAGTGGAATTTATATATTCTGGATTCATTACATGTAAAGCCATATACTGTATTTCAAGACTTTTTGTTTTCATTTTAATTAGTATGGCTTACAGCTCATGGAAATCAAAAATCTTTTTTTTATGCGCTCAATACTTGAGTACAATACACTGAGGCTGCTTTAGCGTGAAATACTGCATCAATGTGGCATGGCATGGAAATCAGCATCTCCATAAAGCTTAGCACAAATGCTCTAAACTCTACTGGTAGATGGCTTAATTGACTTTACACTTGATAATGACACCCAAATTCATTACCAACTATAGAAACATCACATTGGACTTCAAACAACGTGATGATGTTGTGCCTTATCACTCTTCCTCCAGACTGTGGGGCCTTGATTTCCAAATTAAATGCAAGATTTACTTCCATCTAAAAAGAGGACTTTGGAGCACTGAGCAATGGTCTAGTTATTTTTCTCCTTAGCCCAGAAAAGACACTGTGGACATTGTCTCTGGTTCAGGAGGTGCCGCTTGATACTAGGAATTAACAGATGTAAACCATTTCCTGAAAACATTCAGTATGTGCAAGATGGCTCCAGCCTTACTTCACTCCTTGTGAAGTTTGCCTAAGGGCTTGAATTGGCCTTGTTTGACAGTTCCCTTTCAGTCAATTCACTTGGTCACTAGTAAATTGCTCCCCAGATGATCAGAAAGTGAAGTGGCACAGTGGTGAGGTGGTTAACACTTTGGCCTTACACCTCTAGTATTGAAGGTATGATTACTGTTTGGGTCTGTTCCCTGGGAACCCCTCAATGAAACACACAAGTCAGTGCTCAGTGAGACATTCAAAGTTTATTGTGGAAGACAGAAGTATATATATATATACACACACACACACAAGCACCAAAAGGAGGGTACAGGAGTGGTTACATCTGGCCTGGGAGGTTTCTGAAAGATAACGTGGAGAAGAATAGGAGCTTTTGGGAGTTGTTCTTAGTTAGGAGCCTCCAATGGTTTCACGACCTGAACATAGATACTAAGGAATGTGTTTGCTGATACTGCAGCGTGTCGAGGTCAAAGAAAGAAAACACTCTGAAACACACAAAAAATAAAATATTCCCTACAATAGGAAAACACCTTGAGAGGAACCAGATTCAATAGGGAACCCACTCACATTTGGATGATATCAGATAGAAATAGCAGGGATTGATTTGTGGTCATACTGTGTACTACAAGGATGAAGGTTTAGCATAATGGGGAAGGTGTTTAAGTTAATATGAAATCTAGAGGGTGCAATGTGTAGCTTGAGCAAGAGAGAAAGAGAGAGAGTAGTTAGGCATACTCAAAATCTAATAACAAAAGAGATCAATGTATATTAACAATGTATACAATGTACGTACAGAGTGGAATTGGGGACTTCGGCACGTTTTAGTTATGACAACTAAAAGTAGAGCCAGAAGGAAACACAGACATGAAGCTCCCTGGGAAGTGAAGCAAACAGTCACATCACCATCAACAAACCTGAGTGATTCATGACTGGTTGTGACTTATTACATGAAATTATTCAGTGACCAAGAAGTGTTGAGTTCTATGTTAAGTTAAATCTTCATGGTGACACACACTCTTGAGATCGTCTTCATAAGTGTGCTTACTAGCTTTAGTAAACGATTACACTACTCACTACTGGTTTCTACGTGAAGAAATAAAAAAATTGCGAGGAAACAGTCCGAACCACTATGCCACCATGCTGCAAAACTTATTACAAACATTTATATTTTTATTAATAGTTTACTCATACAAAATGTACAATGAATGCATTGTAAATGGTGAGAAGATACACAGTGTACACAGTGACATGGAAGTACAGTGATATAGGTTACCCTGTTTGAGGATTATAGAGAAAATCAAGGTTTATTAACATTGCACTGAATGTTCTAATAAAACAGTTGATCTAAAAAAAAAGTTTTAGAAAATAGAGAAATAATAATAAAAAAAGTTGTATATTTTGGAAGGAAGTGTGAACTGTTGAGCAAGCTTCTTCCCTGTATCAGCCCAGATAGTCAGGTGGGCAATGGGGATGTAAAAGTGCTGTGGTATACATTTTTACCAAGAATAAATGTACATGATCTAAAAAAAGATGCTGGTGATATTCAGTGGGTTCTGTGGGATCAGTGATATCTTGTACTGTAAGTGAATGAAATTACGTATACATCAGGTAATGAAAATAATAATTTATAAATGTAATCATATTACTCCAATTCTTTGTATTAACTCTTTCAGCATTCGAAGGTGAGGTATGGTTGGTAAGAGTGGCTAATTGAAGTTGTGATCAATTCCTGATTAAACAAAATATTCAATTTACTGACCACATTCAGTTTTGGAAGCGATTTAATCCAACGCATTATATTGTCAGGGTTAAAACGCAGACGTTTACACTCTCCTGCCTTTGAAACGGAAAGTAAACCGACATGATGGAGAACAACGTTCTTTTGTGTATGGTGCTCTTTTTATCTGTTTATAATGTCGGTAAGTTAAATCAATTAATTAAAAATATTTACTGTTTGTAAATGTGATATAAAGTATTATAGCTGCAAAGAGTAATTTTGGTTAAGCTACAAAAACAGATTATCCTAATTTTGGGCGGATATGAAAAAGTCAATCATTTTAAACTCATCAATTTTATTATTGTTATTTTTTGTCAAGTGTTGAAAAGTGTTTCATTATTTTTATCTTATAATTATAGGAACGAAAGCGTTAAATGAAAGGTTGAATTGCCTAGTGAAACTGATAATTGTTAATCGATGGTTAAATGTTCTTTGATTAGCTCCAGCTCTTTGGGTCACCTTTCTCTTTAGCAAGGCGTTTAGTATTGGCTTATTAATATTTTCCGCACTTTTGTCTTAATTAGTGTATAGGAATGTACCTAGTTCTGTAATGTGACAGTATGAAATTAATTATGATCCATATACATTTATATTCTGTGTTTTTCATTCAGTTCTGTTTTGTGCTTTATTTCATTAGGTGGGGCGGTTAATATTTATATCGCCACTGGAGCTGATCACACTTTCCATTCACACATTACCGCAACAATTCAGTCTATTCAGTGGACACGCAATAATGAACTAGTGGTTGAGTGGGATTATTCTGGTGATCCTATCTGGTACCGATACCGAAATCAAGCAGAACTTAACCTGGAGACTGGAGACCTCACAGTTAGGGTGGTGAAGAAAAAGGACAGGGGTGTATTTATAGGCCAATTCCAGGTGAAGGGAGTTCTACAGTATGCTGAATACTCAGTTATTGTAGTCGGTAAGTGAGTCTTATACTTTATAAACACTGAAGCCAGGGAGAAAAAAACAGGTACATTTTACTAAAGGACTAGATACAGTAACTCAGTGTCATGTTTAACTGTCTACTGTACATATAAATGGGTTAACATTCCACCAATCACCACTTAGATGGTTGTTATTAAAATGTTCATCAGTAAAAAAAATTACTTTTTTACTGATTAATTTAAATATTTTTTAATCTTCTTGCTTCTAGATGCAGTTTCTAAGCCAAAAGTAACTTGTGAGCAGAACGACACAGACATAACACTTCTGTGTTCCGTGGAGCCTCCAGCGCAGGCAGAGTTCACCTGGACAGGACCAGATGGGTTCTCTCATGTGGGGAATCGTGTTCATGTCACCAGAGGAAAATATGATGAAGCAATTTATTATTGTACAGCAAAAAATGAAGTGAGCCAGAAATCAGCAGAGTTTAATATCAAGACCTGTGCCAAAGGTAATAATCTTTAAAAAAAAAATTAATGAATGGTTGGTTTACTGTAACTAGTGAACATAATGCTTTCTGTTTAATTTGTAGTATATGTTTATTATACTACATGGTCTGTAGGGTGTAGAGGAAGACTTAGGATGCAGGCAGAGTTTTAGCAGAGCTTTGGGCCCATGTTTATTTGCACCATGCTTTTTTCTTTTTATAAAAAACAAAACAAAACACAGAACACACTTGAACAAAAACAATAAAAAAAGACAAACTGACAGATAAGTGGCTGCTTTTAGTTTAATTTTATCTGTGCAATGTGTGACTCCTGGAGCTTTTTCCAGGGGATTCAGGGCTTTAATAAGTTGACCTGTGATTCTGTAAACAAGGAATATAGAAACTACTGACTAAACCTTACAGTAAAGATCAAAAGTTTGGCCACACCTTCTCATTCAAAGAGTTTGATTTGTATTATGGCAAGAAAAAAGCAGCTACAGTAAGTGAAGAAAAACGAGTGGCCATCATTACTTTAAGAAATGAAGGTCAGTCAGCCCGAAAAATTGGGAAAACTTTGAAAGTGTCCCCAAGTGCAGTCACAAAAACCATCAAGCGTTACAAAGAAACTGGCTCACATGCGGACCGCCCCAGGAAAGGAAGACCAAGTTCATCCGAGTCACCAGCCTCAGAAATCGCAGGTTAACAGCAGCTCAGATCAGAGAGCAGGTCAATGCCACACAGAGTTCTAGCAGCAGCCACATCTCTAAAACAACTGTTAAGAGGAGACTGTGTGAATCAGGCCTTCATGGTAGAATATCTGCTAGGAAACCACTGCTAAGGACAGACAACAAGCAGAAGAGACTTGTTTGGGCTAAAGAACACAATAAAGAACACAAGAAAGAAAACTCTTTGAATGAGAAGGTGTGTCCAAACTTTTGGTCTATATCATGCACTTTGCCAAAGGCCCTATGGAACCAAACATTTTTAGGCCAGAGCTGCCCTAGTGGCACAATGGGAATCCAAAAATTGAAAAAAGGTGGTTTTAATGTTATGTCTGATCAATGTATGATGGGAGAATATATTAAAAACACAATAACAATCAACAATCAACAGTGGCATAGTTGTGGACTCACACATTCAGCTCTGTGTGTATGAAGTTTACATATTCTCCATGTGCTTGTTGTCTTTCCTCGGGGTGCCAATTGGGCTTATTGGTGCTTCCAAATTGCTCATATAGTGTGTGAGTTGGTTTGTGAATGTGTGCGTGCTTGTGCCCTGTGACGATTGACACCTCATCCAGGTGGACGCTGGCTATTTCCTAGACTTCTCTGGAATAGGCTTCAGACCTCCTGTGATCCTCCTGTACAAGATAAGTGTTATAGTGAGTGAGAGAGTGAGAATTAACTGTTTTAAGAAACATCAACAAAACAAATGTATTATTTGCTCAAAGGGAAAAAAACATGATGCCCGGTTGTATGAATGTTGTGAATTATTTGGAGGTGGAGATGGGGATGTTTTAAAATGTTGTAGATTGTACTGGATAGCATTGTGATTTTTTATTTTTTTTGTTGGAATGGGAAATATAAAAACTAGTGCACTGCAGTGCCTAGTTTTTGTGCAATGCATGTGAGCTACTTCCGCGATTTGTTCGCATCTACAAATGTTCGTAGAACCGCGGACCGTTGGTATCTGTGGAAATTCGTAACTTGAATGTTTGTGGAAGACCTGTAAAAATATCAGATGACGGCGTATAATCCAGACATTTTGGCCATTTTATGTTTTACTCTGTACATGTAGGGTAAACATTCCGCCAGTCACAATTTAGATGATAGTAATTGTAATATACATCAGTAAAATTTCAACTGGTTCATCTGCTATTATAAATCTTCTATCATTTACATATTTTGCTTCTAGATGCAGTTTCTGAACCAAAAGTGACTGATGAGGAGAAGGACACAGGCATAACACTGCTGTGTTCAGTGGAAACTCCAGTGCAGGCAGAGTTCACCTGTACAGGACCAAATTTGCGCTCTCATGATGGGAAAAGTGTTCCTGGCACCAGAGGAAAAAGTCAGCAACTAACTTACAGACTGTACATAAGACAATAGATTTACTATTGCCTTCTCTACTACAGTCTTTATAACATTGTTATGATTTCTCTGCTAGCTTAACTCTACTGCAAATGCTGTAATGTAAACAATGATAAAGAAGTGATTAACACAGTAGAATTTAATAAGAGGAAGGTTTTCAGAAATCCCAGTCATTGTACTACTGACTCAGTATGATTAGCCTCAGTGGGTTAACTTGTTAAATCATCTTTAACATTGTACTTCCACTTAATGTAGCTCACTAGACGGTGCAAGCTAAAGTAAAAAGCCTTATAATTTCATAAATTTACTTTACATTTCGGGAAAAAAAAAGTAATTATACAACTAAAATGAATGCTTATCTGAAAAAAAAATCTTATGATAATTGCTGGTAATGAAATGAAGATAAACTCAGATGATTTGTTTCACAACTCAAAAATATTCATAAAAACATTTTTAATACAAAATATAAAGTAAAAATAAAACAAATGAACCTGCACTTTACCTTTGAAAAGAATCCTGATAGAGCAGTGTGTGTGTGTGTGTGTGTGTGTGTGTGTGTGTGTGTGTGTGTGAGTTTGTGCATACATGCACACGTGTGTATGGGTGAAGCTGAAGTAAGACGCGAGGAGAGTCGGAGGGTGGGGCCAACTGTGTAGGATGACTTCCACACACAAACACACACGCACGCACGCACGCACGCACACACACACACACACACACACACACACACACACACACACACACACACACACAGAGAGAGAGAGACAGAGAGACATGCACACTAACAGAAACACTGCGCTGTCTGGAAACTCTTTAACAAAGAACCTCTCTAATCTCTAATGACACTCGTGCACACACACTAATAGAATCATGGCTTTCTGCCAGAGAGAAACTTTGGAAACTGGATTTTAAATAAGAAATCTCACTAATGACACTTGCTTTTGGATATCAAGACCTTTTTAATGAGACAATTTGATAATTTGTGGAAGAATATGTCACAAGTCTCTTTAGACATAATAACGCAAAAACACAATGTTTTCTGGCCTGATTTTATGCTTGCAGTTATTCAAGAATATTTTAATGCCTATGTAAACCAAATTTACTTAAATATTTTTTCTATATTCTGTATTAAACTCACAAGACAATAAAGCAAAAATCATATAAGCAAAAATTTTCTAGCTTACTATGTCTCATCAGGTGCACAAGATGTTATTAAATATGTTAAATATCTACAATCAACTAGCCATCAACAGTCTATTAACAACCTATTTATTAACCAGCCTATAACCTAATTTTCAACATGTTAATAGTTTTTAGTTATTAATATTTAACAGATATATACTATCTACTGTGGACATTTTTTGTTTAGATATGTAGATAATTTAGATCATTTACAAGCTAGGTTAATTTGTATCACAACATGAATTAATAACATATTATGTCAGGCTTTCTTCATCATGTTCTCCATGTGTTCATGAAAAGGGTGGGTCTCACACTCGGTTAAGTGCTTGAGAAAGATGTCAGAATAAACAATGCATCACTGTTATGGTGGCAAAAGGAGGAACCTATTAAACATTACACAGGTAGTCATAATGTAATTTATATATAGAATGCAAAATATACAGTGCATCTCAGAAAATGTTTTTTACGTAATTTAATTCAAGAAGCGAAGCTCATATTTTCTAGATTTATTCTACATACAGGAGCTGTAAGTATTTTATGTGATGATTTAGTGATTACAAAATCCGGTATCTGGAAATATTAGAATATTTCCTAAGATCAACCAAAAAAGGATTTACAATACAGAAATGTCCAAAATTTGAAAATTATGTTAATTTATTCACTCTACTTGGTCGAGGCTTCTTACTGCATCAATGCGGTATGGCAATCAGGCTATCAGACTGTAACACTGCTGAAGCATTATTGAGGACTTTGTTGCTCTGATAGAAGACTTCAGGTCATCTGTATTGTTAGATCTTTTTTTATCTCTCTCTCTCTCTCTCTCTCTCTCTCTCTCACTCACACACACACACACACACACATACACACACATACACACACATACACACACCCCCTCTCACGACGCGCACACACACACACATACACACACACCTCTCTCACGATGCACACACACACACACACACCACACACACACATACACACACATACACACACCCCTCTCTCACGACGCACACACACACACACCACACACACATACACACACCGCTCTCTCACGATGCACACACACACTCCACACACACATACACACACCCCTCTCTCACGACGCGCACACACACACACTAATGCACTTGTTACGTCCCGTAGTATTTTGTGGGATGTTTTGTGTTTTGGCTCCCGTATCTTTCAGGTCCTGGGATTGGACATCGCCCCTGCCAATCACTTTTCCCACACTAACACACACATCACTAATGTTAATACACACAGACTCAAACCATACACACAAACAAGCATAAACACAAGCACATTTACTCGTCACATACAGACTGACACATCTACATGTCACGCACACTAACCCTTACACACTAATGCGCGCACACACGCACACGCATGCATGCTGCATGCACACACACACAAACACACTCATACATCACACACATGCACACATACACCCATATTACAAATGTTTACACTCACGCACACACACACACACCTCTCACGATGCACACACACACACACCACACACACATACACACACATACACACACCCCTCTCTCACAACGCACACACACACTAATGCACTCAACAAATATTTAGGGCCCAAACTGACATTAGCCCTGTATAGTGTGTGATGTGTGCAGGTTGTGAGGTGCAACCGAGTGGCGATGGCTTTTTCGAGGTCTTAACACACTCAAATGACACAGGATGTGCGGTGCACCCGGGGTGGGAATGTAACAGGGTGCTTGGGCCCGTCATCGTTGCTTGCAACTATATATTTTTTGGTTTTGTTATTCAGAGAGAAGAGAAAGATGTGAAAAAGGGAAAAGGATAATAACATAAAATCATAATAAATCTCCTGTGGTGAAAACCAACTGTGTGAAGAGAAAATTATTGACTTCTAACTAACTAAATAAATGAATTAATTAATAAACAAATAAATACATTAATAAAAAAAAGAGAAACACAACGCAGACGATCCACTACACATATTCTTACTTTGCATATTTATTAATATTTTTTATAGATTTTATTTTTACAAATGTAATTATTTTATTTCAATAACTTCCAGGTCATGTGACCTATTGCCTCAAAATCTATTCTAAAATGTATGGCCAATGAAGGGGAAAAAAATCTTTAGGTAAATTTGGAATACATAAGCGTGACTTGGGTTTAATGAAAGCACACAATATAAAACAATTCCATTTTGCAAGCTTAAAGTATTCTTGAATACTTTTTTGACTGCAAGCACAAAAACTGGCCAGAAAAATCAACATTAGATTTTTGGATAATTGTGTGAAATGTGGCAATATCATGGACATCTGAAAACCTTCACTTACACTATGTAATTCTCCTGTGTTAATCACTCCTTATCATTGTTCACATTACAGCATATGCAGTAGAGTAAAGCTGGCACAGAAATCATAACAATATTAAAAAGACTGTTGTAGATGGGACAACTGGTGGACTATTGTCTTACATACAGTCTTTAAGTTGGAACTCCGTTGACTTTTGACTCACTTCATTTGTTTTCTGTGCAATAATAGATTGAGTAATAATTTTTTGCTTCGGAAACTGCATCTAAAAGCAAAATAGATTAATATTAGACCATCATTAAAGAAGACTCATAATAACAGAATTTTTATTTTATTTTACTGATATAAATTTAATTACAACCATCTAAATTATGATTGGTGGAATGTTAATTGATTAATATGTACACAGTAAAACATAATGTGGCTTTTAAAATCTGTAATATAAGCTGCAATCTGACATTTTTAAACATTATTCCTCAAACTCATTTCATTAGATTCTGTAGAGCCCATGTGGGTTCAGAGCTCTGCTAAAATTCTACCTGCGTCTCCCTCTACACCCTTACAGATAACATGCTACAATGAAAATACTACAAACAAAAGAGAAAGTATTACGTTTTACCAACAACAGTAAAGCAACCTTTCAATTGTTAAAATAGAGCGTTACCTTTGGAACAGGCATTGATATTGAACTCTGCCGAGTTTTTGCTCACTTCATTTTCTGCCGTACAATAATAGACATCATTTTTTCCTCTGGTAACGTAAGCACGGTTCCCAACATGAGAGAACCCATGTGGTCCTGTCCAGGTGAACACTGCCTGCACTGGAGGCTCCACTGAACAAATAAGTGTTATGTCTGCGTCGTTCTGCTCACAAGTCATTTTTGGCTCAGAAACTGGATCTAGAACAAAAGATTATATTATATTTACTGATAAACATTTTTAGAACAACCATTTAAGTTGTTGGCGGCACGGTGGTGTAGTGGTTAGCACTGTTGCCTTGCACCTGCAGGGTCCGAGTTTGATTCCCGGCCAGGCTCGATTCCCATCGCTGTGTGCATGTTCTCCTCGTGCTTGGTGGGTTTCCTCTGAGAACTCCATTTTCCAAAGACCTGCAGTTTAGGCTACTGTAATTGGCGTTCCCAAATTGGCCATAGTGTGTGAGTGTGTGTGCCCTGTGATAGATTGGCACCCTGTCCAGGGTGTACCACGCCTCGTGCCCTGATCCTCCTGAGATAAGGTCCAGGCCTCCTGCAACCCTGAATACAGGCTAAAGCGGTATAGACGATGAGTGAGTGATCTAAGTTGTGATTGGTGGAATGTTAACCTATCAATATGTACACAGTAAAACATGGCTTTAAAAATAACGTGGCTTTAAAAATTACTATTATAAGCCAGCATCTGACATTTAAAAATAAAAACACATCATTATATCTCCATACTTTATCTAGTCCTTTAGTACTGTAAAATGTACTTGTTTATTCTCCCTGGTTTCAGTGTTTATGAAGTATAAGACTCACTTACCGACTACTGTAACTGAGTATTCAGCATACTGTAGAACTTCGTTCACCTGGAATTGACCTTTAAATACACCCCTGTCCTCTTTCTTCACCGCCCTAACTGTGAGGTCTCCAGTTCTCAGGTTAAGTTCTGCTTGATTTCGGTATCGGTACCATACAGGATCAGTAATATCCCCAGGAGGTTCCCACTCAACTACTATGTCATTATTGTGTGTCCACTGAATAGATTGAATTGTTGCAGTAATGTGTGAATGAAAAGTGTAATCAGCTCCAGTGGCGATATAAATATTAACCGCCCCACCTAATGAAACAAAGCACAAAACAGAACTGAATGAAAAATACAGAAAATTAATGTATAATGTATATGCATAATTAATTTCATACTGTCACATTACAGAACTAGGTACATTCCTATACACTAGTTAAGACAACAGTGCGGACAATATTAATAAGCCTATACTAAACGCCTTGCTAAATAGAAAGGTGACTTCACTTTTGCCCCAAAGAGCTAGAGCTAATTTAAAAAAAAACATTTAACAATCAATTAACAATTATTCGTTCTGCTATAATGCGACATTTAATTTAATGCTTCCATTGCTTTAATTATAGAATAAAAATATATAGACTAAACTCCTTATCTACCCTTGACAATTAAACAACAATAATTAAATCGATTAGTTTAAAATAGCGTTTCTTTTATTTATTTATTTATTTTGGATTTTTCGTATTTACCCAAAACTAGAATAACCTAGATTTTGTTTTTGTTTGTTTGTTTATATGGATGTTTTGCTTAATCAAAATTGCTCATTGCAGCTTTAACACTTTATATCACATTTACAGTAAATATTTTTATTAATTGCAGATTTAACTTACCGACATTAAAAACAGATAAAAAGAGCACCATGTGCAAGAGAGCGATTTTCTCCATCATGTGGGGTTGCTTGCAGTTTCTAAAGCAGTACACTTCCGCATTTTATTTACCTTTTTTTTTTACTTTTGTTTTAGACCAACTGTTTTCTCAGAACAGCCATTATGTTAAATCATGATTTTCTCCATAATCCTCAATCAAGTAATTCTATATCACTGTGCACTTCTATGTCACTGTGTACACTGTGTATCTCCTCAACGTTTGCAGTACATTTACTGTACATCTTTAATAAAAATATAAAAGTTTTGCAGCATGGTGGCTCTGTGTTCTCACACCTCCAGGGTTAAGGGTTTGATTTCTGCCTCAGGTATGTGTGGGTGTAGTTGGTGAGTTTCCTTCTACAGTTCAAAAACATGCAGATTTCCTCTACTGTGTTAGTGTGTGTACACGTGTGTGCCAGTGTGCCCTGTGATAGACTGGCACCCTATCCCATGTGTATCCAACCTAATGCCCCGAGTCCCCTGGAATAGGCTCCAGGCCAGCCCTGTTCCAAATGAGAGTGACAAATAGAGTGTGAGTGAATGTTTATATAATAAGGTATATCATGATTTGGTATGGGAATTCAATGCAATGTACTTAACTTCCTTATTCAGTAGCTGTTTATAGTCTTTATATTTTGAAAAAGAGTGCATTTTGTTTTTAAATAGAATGTACAGTGTTACTTGTGCAGATCCATCTGCTTTGTGTGTGAGAGAGGGATTCTGACAATCATATGTTTATAAAAATGGCTTTTTAAACTGCCCTTAAGCAAGTAGTGTTTATTAGGATTTTTTTTTACTTAAAAATCTAATGTGTGTAGCATATTTGAGAACTTTACTAAAAGCCTCCTGTAGTAAGCACTCTTATGAAGCCAACTGTCACTTGCCATCGTCACCCAAGGTGCAGAGGCTTACTCACCAGGGACAAATTCCTAATTATAATTGATTATCTCTGTTTCCAGTATTATTATTATTATTTCCATTATTTCTTGTTTTGTACAGCTGCTTTGTAGCAAAAGTGCGTTGTTACAAGTGCTAAATAAATGTAATTAAATTGAATAAAAACTATATTTAATCACATTCATTAATTCATAGTATTCCATTTGTACTAATGGAATTAGTACAAATTGGGAAAAACATGAATTGTAAAAAACCTCACCTATATGCCTATATGCTTTTCAGAGTGCTTATTTGCAACCTACAGAATAGTAGCATGGCAGCATCAGTCTGCTGAAAAAAACAGTCACTGTTGAATAGGCTGCTCTTTGGGTCAAGCTTCTGCAGGTTAGCTGTGCAGATCATCACAATGGGAGCTGGCTCACGGTTCAGCTGCCGCACCATGCAGATATGCTGTAGGCGCTGTATGTACACTTCAGTAAGGAAAGTTAGACCACGTGCTCATGAGAACCACTGTGTCTGACCCACCCTTGATCCTGATACAGGATGGCTCATGGCACCAGTAACTCAACAGAATGTTGTTTCTGCTGTCCACAGCCATGAATGAGCTTTTATATGTAAACTCTGCCTCATGTATTAATATCACAGATTTTACACATACACGCACATGAATATGTTTTTAAAGGCTATACTACAGACAAAAAAAGAAGATATGCATGGAAAAATCGAAAGACAAAAATATATTCTTCTTTGAACAATCAACTATCTGGTGACTTCCTGTCACCAACATAGTTGGAACCACTTCCTGTCGTAGTTGCCCATATATGAGTCACACACACACAGCAAGATTTTTGAACATGTATTTACTTAGAAATCAGGTGCGTAGTGTATTTGAGAGCTTTTCTAAAATCCACCTGTAGGAAGCACCCTTATAAAGCCAGCTAAGAAAATCTCAAGAGTGTGTCTTCATGAAAACTTTAGATAGAACTTATGGATTATTTTTCCATTGTAAAACATCATAATTGACAAGACCAAACATTATATATTTGGTGAAACTGAAACATATTGCTTAGTTTCTTATTTGATTTCAAATAGAAAATACTAATTAAAAAATCTCACCTCAACTTGTGTCAGCTGCCCAACTATAATCCATCAAATTTCCCTTTTATGTCCAATATCCTACAAAATGTTGTAGCACGGCAGCTATGTTCATATGCACATAGGAATAACATACATAAAATGTATTAGTCCAGATTTAAGCCTCATCATATCATAGAGACAGTGCTGGTTAAAGTGAGAACTGCCCCCTACAGACCTCTGATCAGTTGTGTCTCCTTGCTTGAGGTGCTTGGCCTTATACTGTTCACGATATATTAGAAAATGTTGTAGTTGTTAAAGGAACGGCCCTCTCCCTGCTCAAGTCTTATTTGAATGATTAATATATATATATTTGTAGATAAAAAATGATAACTATTCCATGTGTACTAAAATGAAGTTTGGTGTTCCAGTTATATGTGCCAAAGCCAGATGAGAGGTGAAGTACTAAATGATCTTGCGCCTTGGTACCTGAGTGAACTGCTAGTTTTTTATGATCGACCATGCCTACATTAATCAAAGGATGCAAGCTGCTTTTCAGTACCTTCCATTATGAAAACTAAAGAAGGAGGGGGGGAGCTTTTTCATTCAAAGCATCAAATTATGGAATAGCCTTCCAATTAACGTTCATGACTCAGATACAGTCTCAGTGTTTAGGTCTGAAAACCTATTTATTTACCCAAGCCTTCTGTGAACAGAAGAGAGACGATCTGGGAGACTCATGGACGTAGTTTAATGGTGTCCTAACATGTTTGGATGCTGTCTTCCACAACCCCTCATGGATCACTCAGGTTTGTTGATGGTGAAGTGACTGGTTGCTTTACTTCCCAGGGAGTCTAATGTTTGTGTTTCCTTCTCGCTCTCCCTTTAATTATGCTGTCATATTTAGCCCTGCCGGATTCCCTACTTGCACTCTCCACTAAATATACAATAACCTTATCCGTTCTGAGACTTTGAGTATGCCCAATTACTCTCTGTCTTTATAAAGCTACACGTGGCACTCCCTGGACCGCAAATTAACTGAAACTAAATTATTCCCATTATGCTGAACTTTCAGTCTCGGAGCACACAGTATGACCACAAATCAATCCCTGCTATTTTTAACTGGTATCAACCAAATAAGAATGGGTTCCCTGTTGAGTCTATTTCCTCTCAAGATTTCTTTCTGTTGTGATCTTAGGGCGTTTTCCTTGCCACTGTCACCCAATGTGCTTATTTCCATTATTTCTTGTTATACTTACTTCCTTACACTTTTCAGACTTATTTCCAGTACTTTTTGTTGATTTTGTACAGCTGCTTTGTAGCAAAAGAGCATTGTTAAAAGTGCTAAATAAAATTTAATTGAATTGATGAGAAAAAAAATTAATCACATTCATTCATTTAATATTGTGGAATTAGTATAAAATTTGACAAACATGAATTGTACAAACTGTCTAGAGTCAGACCCCCACCTATATGCCTCTAATATTTTTACTTTTCAGAGTGCTTATTTGCACCATGAGAATAGTACCACGGCAGCATCAATCTGCAGAGAGAACCAGCCATTGTTGAATAGGCTGCTGGTTCATGAGACCACACATTCATGAGAACCACTGTATCTGACTCACCCTTGATCCTGTCGTGCTCATTTGCTACATAGCGCAGTTCAGCAGAAAGCACTGAGGTGAGACCGATAGGTGGCCCATGGCACTGGTAGCTCAAAAAATGTTGCTTCTGCTGTCCACAGGCATGTACATTCTTTAGGGCTGTGAGATCTGGCTGGTTGTTTAATCTGTAAACCCTGCCTCATATATTAATATCACAGAGTTCACACACACACTACAGTGCTAAAACCAAACTAAAGACAGCGACTTATCTGTTGGTTTGGCTTTTTATTGGTTGTTTTTATTGCTTGTTTTTGTGTGAAAACATTATTATAATTTTAATATAAAATTAGGTATAATCTGTGTGTGTGTGTGTGTGTGTGTGTGTGTGTGTGTGTGCATGCATGGTATGTTTGCATTTCACATCTTAAAAAATCATTACGTTTAAGCATAGCATTACATAGCAAAACATAGCATAGCATTTGTTGAGTCACTTTTAAATAGCACTTTTGCAGCAGAGAAATATGCTTTTAAAGGCTGTACTACACACTAAAAAAGAAGATATGCATGGGAAAATCAAAAGAGAAAAATCTTCATTGAAAAATGCAACATCTTCCTGTCACCAGTGTTGGGTGTAACGCATTACAAAGTTAGTGTACTTTTACGTACTTTTTTGATGTAACGCGTTAGGTCCGCCATTTACTGTAGGTACTCAGTTAATTAGTTATATTATCAAAAATGTAATCTGTTATTCAGACAATTTATGTAATCCGTGAGCCAGACAGCAGTCATTCCGTTAGTGTGTGTGCGAAAGTCGTCCCCAATAACCCGCCAGCTCTGTTATTCCTGCTTTATACCCCTATCTCACCTATGCGGTTTGACTCGCGGTGAGAAGAGGTGTTAGGCACCGTGAGCCGCCGCGAGTGACCACCCGAAGTTCTCGCTTCCACGAGGACCGATGCGCGAAAAGATGGAAGCGTAATCACAGCGCCAAAACTCACAGTGAATCGTGATGAACCGTACTTAGAGCCACTGATCGAAACCGCGTAGGTGAGATAGGAGTATTAGTAGTTAACAGATTATGGACCAAACTTGAGTGATGATGGTAGAATCATTATAAAGATCTTGACTAAAACAACATGCATGAGGAAGCACAAAGGAGTTTTAATTTTCTGCAATGGAAAAGTACTCTAACTAGTTACTTTTATCAGAAAGTAACACTGTAAGGTAATTGATTAATTTTTAATGACGGTAATTTTGTAATGTAATTAGATACTTTAAAAAGTAATGTCCCCCAACACTGCCTGCCACCAACACTAGTTGAAATCACTTCCTTTCATAGTTGACTATATAATTACACTATACTGCTCAAAAAATGAGAGACTTTCTAACACTTTGTAAGGTATATATACAACACACCCACACACACACACACACACAACACACACGCACACACGTCTTCTAGTCCAAGTCTGCTCATGAGTCTTCTAGTCATTCATTCTTTCATTCAGAACTGCATGAAAAATACAGAATGTAAATGTAGAAGGGTGATAATCCATTTCATACTGTCATAGAACTAGATACATTCCTACATACTAGTTAAAAAAAAGTGCGGACAATATTAATAAGCCTTGCTAAAGAGAAAGGTGACTTCACTTTTTCCCCAAAGAAAAAGAGAGCAAATCAAAGAACTAAAATAAAACATACATGATACATGGTGGTGTATAATGACTTTGCATATTCTTACTTTACATATTTATTAATATTTTTTTCTAGATTTTATTTTTACAAATGTAATGATTTTATTTAAATAACTTCGAGGTCATAAAATAAAATTTTTAATAATTATATTTCAATAACTTCCCGGTCATGTGACCAATAAAAATTGTGACCACCTGTTTTGGCAAGGGCACAACTTTAATTGTAATTAATATATTAATGATTTTATTTCAATAACTTCCAGGTCATGTGACCACATTGTGGAGCACTTGATCAAGGCCCTTAACCCTATCTGGTCCAAGGGAGCTGTATCTTGGCTCACCCTGCACTCTGACATGCAAGGAAAGAATTTCAGTGTGTACAGTAATGTACAGTACAGTATATGTGACAAATAAAGTCTTAATTTAAGTCAGATTGTTCTAATATGTACACTCTTGGACAGATTATTTAACATTGTTTCCAATACTACAGCATGGTAAAGTTGAAAATAAAGAAATGTATAGAGCAAGAACGTATTCTTGTTTCATCTGATGCTGACATCTTCACAAATATTTCCGTAACGCGAGCAGTAGTTGAGGTGCTGTCGCCGGATTCTGTTATGGAATGTCTGCCACAAATCGGAATCTGGAAGCTGAAGCTCGAATATCCAGCGCCACACTTCAAACCAACCCCATTGCCCCTATCTGAGCAGTATAAATATCCACGTTTAACCGTGACAAAATGATGTGTTGGATTAAATCACTACCAAACTAACAGATTGTGCTCAGTTAAATATTATAGATATATAAATTAAATTAGCTACTCTTACCAACTATATTTCACCTTGGACAGCTGTGAGGGTTAATACAAAGAATTGGAGCACATGTGATTACAGTCATAAATAATTATTTTTATTAATTGGTGTATAGTTTCATTCATTCAGTACAAGATTAAAAAAAAACATTACAGACCATGTTCATCTATTCTTGGCAAAAAATGTATACCACAGCACTTTTACATCCCCATTCCCCTTATCTAAGCTGTTTCAGTAAACAAGGAAGAAGCTTGCTCAACAGTCCGCACTTTATTCCAAAAATATACAACTCCTTATGGTCATAGTTCTTGTTTAAAAAAAAAAAATGTTTGTAATATGTTTTGCAGCATAATGACATAGTGGTTAGCACTGTGTCATCGCACCTCCAAGGATGAGGATTCTATTTTCATCTCAGGTCTGTGTATGTGAAGTTTGGATGTGTTCTCCCCGGTGCATTTCCTCCCACAGTCCAAAGGCATGTGTAGCCTAATTGGTGTTTCCAAAATTGCCCATACTGTGTGAGTGAGCATACAGTATGTGCGTGTGTGCCCTGCAATGGATTGTCCACATGTCCCCTGTGGTAGATTCCAGGCCACCCAAGACAAGTTCAAGAGGTATAGAGAATAAGTCAGTATTTATTTAATAAGGTTTATGATAATTTTGTAGGATAATAAAATGCAATGTACAGTATATAACTTGCTTATTTAGTGACCCTCTTTCTAGTCTTAGGGTGAGGGTTGCTTTGTGTTTTGAAAACCTAATGTGTGTATAACTTAATGGCTGTTGTGCAAATGTTTCTGCTGTGTGTGTGTGTGTGTGTGTGTGTGTGTGTGTGTGTGTGTGTGTGTGTGTGTGTGTGAATGTAAACATTTGTAACATGGGTGTATGTATTTGTGCGTGTGTGTGATGTATGAGTGTGTATGTGTGTGTGTGCATGCAGCATGCGTGTGTGTGTGTGTGTGTGTGTGTGAGATGTCACAGAAAGTGTCACTGAATATAATGTCACTCAATGTAATGCCACAGAGAAAGTTATTAATAATTTTTCCTGATGGCAGCATCCTGATGGCAGCAGATTCCAACCTGTCTGCCAAGTTTCATGAGTTTTTGAGCATGTTAAGACCCCCAAAAAGTCCAAAAGGGTGGAAAAAAATTTCATAAATATAGCATTAGTTTGTGTGTGTGTGTGTGCATCGTGAGAGGTTTGTGTGTGTGCATGAGTGTAAACATTTGTAATATGGGTGTATGTATGTGTGCATGTGTGTGATGTATGAATGTGTTTGTGTGTGTGTGTGCGCGCATTAGTGTGTAAGGGTTAGTGTGAGTGAGGGAGAGAGATGTGTGACGTGTAGATGAGTCAGTCTGTGTGTGATGAGTAAATGTGCTTGTGTTTGTGCTTGTTTGTGTGTATGGTTTGAGTCTGTGTATATTAACATTAGTGATGTGTGTGTTAGTGTGTGAGATGTGTTTGTGTGTTAAAACAGGGCTAATATCAGTTTGGGCCCTAAATATTCGTTGAGTGCATTAGTGTGTGTGTGTGTGTGTGTGCGCGTCGTGAGACAGTGGTGTGTGGAAAATCTGTTTCCCCCTCCCTACTGGCTGTGGAAGTATCAGGGATGTCTGAAATTGACCCAGAGACATGTGTGCTTAGGTAATACAATGAGATGTTTTTTTAAACACTGTAATTTAAACAAGACTCCGGGAAATCAATTCTCCCAGTTAACATATGTAATAAATTTCAAGCCTTCATACTTTGTGAAATTAAAGAAAAAGAATCATTCAGATACACTAGTTAATGTAAAAATACTATTATAATATGTGCTGTGCCAATTATTCATGTCTGTTTTAACATAATCATACAGTATATGATGGATTTCAGGATCTCATGTTTCCCATCATATGTGGGTGTAGATGTACGTGTGATGGCTGAAAGTAATTCAGATACGTAGTTACAGATGAATAACTCTGAGTGCGGTGTCCTATAATCACTGTACCTGTGTGTTTGATATGTACACCAGATAGTTTAATAAAACGGGATGTGTGAGAGGGTAAAACAGAGTATCGTGGTTAGCAGTTACTATCACGAGTAGACACTCTACCCTCGAGTTACATGCTATAATCAGTTACAATGTATAAACTTAAATATATTTCGAATAAATCAATATCACATCCATCATCACACAGCTAATGTACGGGAATTAAAATTAGTCGTGATGTCAGTACTTGCCCAGCAAACCAGCCTTTTGCAGCGGTTTAAAACGTCTGAATTATCTTCAAATATACAAAAAAGCGAAAAGACACTCGACTATTTTGTATGTTAACATATATATATATATATTATTTTTTTTTTTAATTCAAAAATTTCGTAAAAACACTTTAAAACGAGAGAAACACCGTCAAAATCCTCGTTCGCCCTCTCGGCGCTAGGTGGTGACGTCATTATTTCATCAGCGCGCTCACTGCGCGCGACCGGGGACACATTTTTTTTTAAAGTTTTTTTTTTTAAACAAAAAGATACATTTATAATAGCATTATACAATTTGAGTAAACATGAATAAAAAAACAAGGCACACACTAATTACACAGAAAACTGAGTATTGAAAAAAAACAGGTAAATAATAATAAAGAAAACTAAAATAAGTAAGTAAAATATATAAGTGAAAAATCAAAAGGGGTCCCCAAAGGGGTGATTTATCTAATGACAAACACAGAACAGCAGAATCAAGCTCTTCAATTGTTATTTCTGCATCACATGTCAGTTTGAACTGTTCATCTATTTGAGGGACAGAGTCACCAAGTTTTTCAAAAAGAGGATCAGGATCTAATATTGAAGAGGAAGACGAGTATAAATCTTGATAGAAACTAGCTACTTTTTTAGCTATTAATTGTGTATCTGAACACTCTGCTCCATCAATGATTAAGGTTTTAATAGAGTTCTTTTTTTGACGTACTTTTTCTAGCCTACAAAAATAAGCTGTATTTTTTTCCCCTTCTTCTATCCATTTAGCTCTTGATCTAATATATGCCCCCTTGGCATTTCTCATATAGACTTCATCCAATTGTGATTGTAAAGATAACAACCTTGATTTATCATCTTCAGTTAAATTAATTTTGTTAGCATATTCAGTTATTTCTTTAATAATACACTCTAAAGTCATGTGTTCAAAGCTGGAACACTTATTAGAACACATATTTGTAACACTTTGTGAACATGTTCATAGTGTTCAAAAGAGGAAAAACTAGAACACACATATTCAATTCTAGAACGCATATGCTTTATTGGTAGAACACCAAATTAGCGTTCAAAACTAGAACACTTCTGACACATTGACACTCTGTAACACTTTCAGAGCACATATATAATGTTCACATACACAGTACTGAACACATAGTGTTCTATTGCTACAAATAAACTGATTTGTACAAATGCAGTAAAAACATAAGCAATTTAACATTAGTCATTACAACCTACAAATACACCATGTCATAAAATTGCCTGCATACAATGCAATTACTGTACATTTAAATGTCTAGTGTAATTCCAAGCAATTGCTATCATATAAAATATTTACTACCATGCATATTTACCACCATTTACCATTATTAATTAAATGCAATAAATAATAATAATAATAATAATAATAATAATAATAATAATAATAATAATAATATTTTTCAAAATCTCTGTAAAATAGGGGATATAGAGTTAATAGCTTGGATCTACTAATAATAAATTCCACATTGATTGAAATCCTGGATACTGTACAGTTTCAGATGAATGATTACACCACCAAAATATGTTTTACATTTACTATTACAAATACATATGTATGTTATTTATAGGCATAAATAATACAAAATTCTTAATAACTAATAATTTAAGCTTAAGTATTACATATTAATTTACATAAATACTCACATATTGACCATCTGTCAGGCAAGGGTACTTCTTTGTGATGGCTGAGATGCCACCCTCTGGACTTTTGGCCAGCATCTCCAGTCTGTCCTGCCTAGTGCTTTTCAGCAGGGCCTTTATATGGGAGGGGCTCTGTCCACTCTTCTGCTTCTCACACTCTTTTCCCAGCTCAACAACATGTCTCTCCACATCCTCTGCGGAAACCTCCTCTGGCTGTTCATTCGCAAAGTCAAGCGGCCTGAAACATCTCTTCTTGGTAGGTGGTGTTTCG
>JAAGKR010000186.1:236036-265458 GCA_011419295.1 Clarias macrocephalus | reverse complement strand
GGGTCTGTGTGCATGGAGTTTACATGTTCTTCCTATGCTTGGTTGGTTTCCTCTCACAATCCGCGGACATGTAGGTTAGGCTAATTGGCGTTCCGAAGTTGCCCGTAGTGTGTAAATGACTGCCGTTGAGCTTACAATCCGTCCCCTTAAGTAACTGCCATAGAAACGATGGATAACAATGGATATGTGTCCCCATGTGCCGGATGCCACGTGGAGGGTTCAAAATACCAAAAAATATATATAAATCATACCATCATTAAACACACTTCATACTATAAAGTTATTTCCATTTCCAAGATTCAAAGCTCCCTGTGGAAACCTCACACCCACACACACGATTTACTGTGCTCTATGTATTCAGAGCATGCCACTGAAGTTGCATGACAAACACGCTATGGAGGATCTGGTCTAATTTGAAACATGCCGCTAGGATATAGCACTGAATTTGGGGCATAGCTTCTTGCTGAAGTCATGTAGCGATAATCCGTTTTTCGTCGAGCCGGTCCTCCGGCATCTGTTTGATGCACGCTCGTAAGTGTTTATACATATTTACAATTGTTTCAGAGCCCCCCAGAGCTGTGCTAGTGCTCTGTATCCAGGTAACACTATCAGTTGGATGGTGTGTGTGTGTGTGTGTGTGGATTGCTGTGCTCTGATGCTAATTTTTCAGCCCTTGATGTTGCTTCGGATTATCAAAACCAGACATGACAAAAGCTGTAAATCTATAAAGCTTTGTAATTCCTTGAGAAGCAGCAGCATGTATAGTGAGTGTCCTGTGTTTTATTTAAACAAATCCTAGACGGGATTACTTTGTATTCTAAATGATTTAGGCCATGTTGTTAGGATGTAGTTTGAGAGTTATTGTGTAGTACTAGATATTTAACATGAATTAAAATGTATCAGCTAATTGGAGGTTAGCATTGTTGGCGCACACCTCCAAGTTCCGGGTTCGATTGCCATCTCAGGTTCGTGTGTGTCGAGTATAAATGTTCTTTCTTGGTGGGTTTCCTCCGGGTACTCCAGTTTTCCACCCACAGCCTAAAGACTTGATGATTAGGCTACCTGGTATATCCAAATTTCCCATAGTGTGTGAAAGAGCCTGTGATTATGTGTGTCCTGCAATGGATTAGTGCCCCATCCAGTCTCCTGGGATAGGCTCCAGGCCCCCCGCGACCCTGTATACAGGATAAAGCAGTAGACGATGAGAGAGTCGATGAGTGAGCTCATCCGAATGATAATTTTCCGAATGATTTTGCTTGCTCGCACACACGCTTGAAAAAAAGTTTGTAGAGATGTTGACAAAATCGATTTGATGATGTATCTCGATTTTCTATAAAAAATTATATACACTTAGAATGTATATGTTTGCATTAGAGGTGGTAAAATGGTGCCGTTCCACTATAATCCTACAGGTAGCGTGCTGTAAACTATTTACACTTCGGCAGGCAACAGAGCATACTGATCCTGTGTGGTAGGAATTAGTGAATTATTGCGTGTATTAGTGAATTTTGTAATATTTAAAAGATAGCTTGTTCAATATATTTTTTTACTTTCATTCAAGTTTATACAATTAAGCCACTTTTTTCATCACTAATATGTCTAATAACTGGCTTCTCTAACAGGAAGAGGTCGGTTTGACTGACATCGCAAATGGCCAACCACATTAATCACACTTGTTTTCAAAAATCTCACACTTTTTCTTTTTTTTTTTGCCATATCCCAATGAGGATGCTGTGGTCAGAGTACAGGGTCAGCCAGGATATAGGGCCCCTGGAGAAGATGGATAAGACCCTTGCTTAAAGGCTTAACAGTGGCAACTTGCTGGTCCTGGGGCTTGAATCTCCGACCAGTGACACGGAGCCTTAACCGTTTGAGCCACCATGACACTAGGATACAATTTAATAATATACAATAACCAATCACACTGCAGCATTTACAAGTCTGAAGCTTTTAGACAGCAAAGTGTCGGAGGCTGAGACTATAAGTCCAAAAGACTTTTATGAGTTTGAGAAATCCTTGGGTGGAACTGAGATCTGTCTGAATATCACTTTTTCGTAAGTAGGTGAAGGGCGCACCACTCTGTATACTTTTACTGGAAATTAATTACCGCTGGAGTGGCGCCGTGTGACCCGAAATGAAATTGATGCTGCGGCAACACAAAAAAAAATCCTGCATTGTTGTTGCAGTTTTTATCTATTTCCACATAATGTATTATGCCACTTTGTATTATGCATTATGTCATTATGTTGTAGCAGCCGTACAGTTATAATAACTTTAATGTTGCAACAGCCTCATTTGTTCTCCCTTTGTTAAATACACAGCTCTTTGTGTTCCTGCGAGACCAGAAAGTGCGAAAATCATCAGAAACAAGTACCTTTGTCGGTTGTAATAGCTTTACTTCTGTGCTAGCGTTTTCTGAATGATATGAATGTGTTAACTTTCCCATGGTCCCCATCTCTCTTTGTTCACTTCAGTTCATTATATGCCTTCGCTTCCTATGGGCCGCAGTTTCCTATGAACCTTTGTTTCACCAGGTTTCTGTAGAACATGCGAATGGCTCATGCTCTTCGATGTATTAGCAGCTTACATGATTGGGGCATTTGGAGAAGGATTTAAAACCCCCTTTTTCTGTGAATAGGTCTAAAGAACATTTTTACATTCCGGTGTGTTTGCGTGTGATTGCATTTCTCCCGATATCAGCAAGCGTGACGAAGCACAGCGGACAGATTTATAGGATCCTTTATCAGATTTCAATCTAACATTCTGACAAAGTAGAAAGTGCTGACTTAGGAGACTTCTTCCAACTTCACTATCTCAACACATGCACACATTTTTCAAGTTTGTTTATCCTATACTAGTGTTAGTTGTTGCTGAGGAAATGATAAAGTATTATAATTAGGGTATATGTTTTCTTTTTCTGTAGGTGCCAGTGGGCAGCGTGCCGGGGAGCGTACACGAAGCAGGAAAGAGTATTGACAAAACAGAGACGCTCTTCTCTCAGGAGAGAGATCCACGTTTCAGTGACATGTACACCGGCATCTCTGGCTGTACGTATCAAAAATCTGCCATTTTCTGCACATACTGTTTGTAATTTTAGTGCAAAAGTGCCCCAGTGTTACAAAAGGTGGCGTGAACTTTGTTTCTACAGTCTCTGACGAGACCGAAGTTCAGAAGGTTCGTCTTTACTTTTAACGCGATCATTCTTTCTCGATATGTTTTTTTTTTTTTTCTCCGCTGTGCCGCAAGGTCTTTCTTCCCCAGTGTTCTGCCCTTTAAACTCTTGAGTTTTAATGAGAATCCAACAAAAAAAACCTTGCAGGTTATTTGAACCTTCAAGTATCATCAGAGAGAACAAGATGATGAGTTCACAAGAAGAAAGCAATTTATCCATATACAATTTTGTGCTATGTGAGGACGTGTCCCTTCTAGAGGACATACGGAGAAGTGTACATCTGTGTCTTTCCTCTCTATCAATCATGGAAAAAAATGGAACATTTTTAGCTCTTAAGGTGGTTGCTTCCAAATGTGGCGTTAGCCACTGAATTTTACGTTGTAGACATCGAAAAGTATCTTTAATAGAGCGCATAAGGACAGTTGAAAAGCTGAAAGCTGTATGGCTCAGTGTGCTCATTAAAATGGGAATGAGGTGCCATGAAGTGCACCAAGTGTAGACCCATGTGTCTCAGTGCTCAGTGCTGCTGAACTGAAAAGGGCTTTCAGTTTCTCAGCACTCTCACTTCACTGCTCTACACTTACAAATACCTTTGCAGCACCTCGTGCTCTTTTGAATAATCACGTTCTCTAAAAAAAAAAAAAAATCAGGTTATGTTTATTATAGGAAGTAGTCTGTCATTCATCCTAATGATTTTTTCACGGTTTGCTGTCTGCTTCGCTTTGATTGCCAGCAGTAATGGTGAATTTTCTTTCCACAGATAGCATAGACTAAGCCTGCATCACACTGCATAGGGCATGTTCAGCCATGTGCATGCTCTAAATCAAACAAAGGGCCAGAGTAGGAAACTGATCATGCTATAGTCGTAATGGGTTGCCAGAAAAAAAAAAGTACATTTTGATTGACCGCTTTGTAAAAGCCCGAACCAGTTTACACCCCGACATTATTCAAATGTACGCACACACACTGCTTTTGCCAAGAATGAGTAATTTATAGATGTTTTAATATAATTTATTGATAACTATCACATTATGCACATGGTCAAAACTTTTCCACACCTCAGACTTAGCTTTAGTTGCTGGTGCAACCAAAACGTAAACGCCAGAGGCAAGTCTCCGTTTCACCTCCTGAACATCCATCTTCGCATCTTTCTCGCGCTAATCGAAACACATCACCTCACATGACCACTCACTTTCCGCGCAAGCCCGAGCCCGTGTAAAATGGTCTGGTTCGGGCAAAGATCTTAAGCTCTAATCCTGACCCCTGACCATGATGTAATATTTGGGCTAAATATTGCCTAAAATATAAATGATGTTGGTTGCTTTAGGATTAATTTTTAGTCCGGATTTTATTTTCCATTTGATTTGTATCATATAACAACTGTGTTTGGCTTGGAATAATCTGCAATTTGATTTGTGCCATATGTCATATACAGTATTACTAATCTCTGTTTTATAGTGCTTTGTAGTTATTTTTTTGTAATTTATTAATTGATTTTTTTTTACATTTTAACCACAGTTTTTACCTTTAATCTTTTTGAAACCCTTTATTGATTTCATAAGTGTTCTTTGGTCTTACAATTTACGGTCAAACATTTATGTTTCATATCATTCCATTTATTTATTTATTTATTTATTTATTTTTAATGAAGATTCTCAGTCATCCAGGTGAGGTTATCTGGAAGTTGAGTCATGTCAACTTTGGACTTCTTTCTTGTTAGGTAGAAAGAGTTCACTACTCATCCAAGTGGCTCCTACGGTCTGAGGATCCTTCCCTGCATGAAAACTGGAACTTATTAACTTCCCTCAGAGCAGTGAAACTTTTCTATCTCACAAGAAAGAAATTCAGTTGTCATGGTTTAATTTTTGTTGTTGTTGTTGTTGTTATTGCTGACAAGTAATAAGTTAAAAGGTTAAACATATTGATAAGTCATTAGGACAAAAGGGTCGCAAGATACAAAGCCACTTGTTGTGTGATGTAAGCACTAGGGCTTCTATCAGGCTCAAGTAACGAATTACGCAAGGCGTTCAAGTCAAGCCGGGACTTGTGATGACATTTCTGGTGAATAAAACTCATTGACATTCACAGAAGGCTTCGAGCACAGTACGGTGATGAACGGTGATCTTTTAAAAAAGGCTGTACATCGGATCCTGTTCAGATCCCACTGTAGTCATTTCCATGAGCATTCAGCAGGTAGAGCACCTGAGCCTTGAAAATCAACTTGTAGAAGAGACGCATCTGTCTGTGGGAACTGCGCACACAATCATTCACAAGTTGCATGTTACAGGAACTCAGCCGGAAGTTATTTCCACATCCTCCATACAGTCCTGACCTCGGTGCAAGCGATTTCCATATGATTGGGCCATTAGAGGAGTTCCGGGGAGGCCAGCGTTTCAGACATGAGCAGACAGTCCGAGTTCTTGCTGCGAAACTTTCTACCTTGATTGCAACCAAGCACTAGTGAAACACTGGGATAAGTGCAGTAGTGTAGCAGTGGATTATATAAAGAATTAAAGGTAGTTTTTACTCTCATAACCGTGTTGTTTTTCTCTGCACAATCAAAAGTCCTAGTTTGATTTGAACACCTCTCATATTTATAAGTTTCTGATTTGTCAAAAAATTGTTCACGTTCCTGTTGACTTGCCAGTTGGAGCTCTACGCCCTGACAAATTTGACATTGTGTTAAATAAACTCACAACAGCTTCCAAGGTTTATGCGATTTAACTATATATGGAAATCCATCATTTTTAGTAATGACTACATCATAAAGCGAATAAACAGTTTATAGATTTCAAGCTTCCAGCGCTGATCTATACCTTTCTGTCATAAGAAGATGTGAGATGTGCCACTTTTCCTAACAGCCACTCTCTCTTTTAGCTTAGATCAATAATATGATAAATAGTGACGTAAGAAATTTTAAGCAATAATCATTCGAGGGGGGGGGGAATATATATACTGTATATTAAATATTAACACAGTGAGGGGATTAGAACTATCTGTTTTGTTTTGGTCTTTTTATGTATCCGAGGATGTACAAAATGTCTTTTGTTCAAAGGTTTCTTTCCACCAGCTTGTAGTGGCTTATCGCAGCAGGTATTGGAATTCCTCCTTGATTATGATTGTATCTTCTGCTAGAATCAAGAGAGATTAGGTTCCAAGAAAGCCCATTCGCGTACACAGTGACGTAAATCCACTTTTATTTAATGAATCCCCGGCAATAACTCAATTCCCACCCTTACTGCTAATCACAACGCCGTTTATAATAAAAGCCACTGGGGAATGCTGTATTATTTTCTTTGTAAAATGAGCCGTTGTGCGTCTGATCTCTGTGCTTCCTGTCAGGGTGATCTATCTCCGCTCATGATGCAGATTGTCTGTGATTGTGCTGTATGTACCATGAGATGGGGCCTGTTTTATGAGCTATGATCTGTCCTCCGGAGAGCTGATAAGCCAGTAGTGGATTGCGTTAGGTTGCAGGATCATTTACCTGCTCTATGTGTGTGTGTGTGTGTGTAGCGGATAAGAAGATGATGGTGCCCTCATCCACCGCAGGAGGACAACAGCTATATTCCCAAGGCAGCCCTTTCCAGCCAGGACACTCTGGCAAGAACTTCAGGTGAGCTGTGTGTGTGTGTGTGTGTGTGTGTGTGTGTGTGTGTGTGTGTGTGTGTGTGTGTGTGTGTGTGTGTGTGTGTGTGTGTGTGTGTGTGTGTGTGTGTGTTTCCATGAATTCCATTAGACGTGGAATGTGTGTGTATTATGATTTAACTCACACACCCTACAGTTGTTTATTCTATCTCAGACATAAATGAAGGGATTATGGATTTCATTATTTTAGTTCATACCATCCACTGTGCATATTCTATAATTAGTCGCTAACAAACGACAGGATTTATTCACGAGTCAGGGCCACAACAGAGAAACAGATGTTCGATGGAAATCCCTGTAGATGAATCAAGCGCCTGCAGAGTGAATAAAAACCCAAAATGACTACCGCCTATCGGATTTTCAGGGGATTTTTTTTTTAAAAAGAGCTTTTATCTAAATTTGTAATGTAGAGCTTGTGCTCATGGCTTTTTCTCCCTTTAAATCTCACAAACACTCCCTGCTCCTGCAGCTATTTCTGTTTACGATCACTCGCCGTATTATCGATTCAACCCGACGATTCAAAATATGTAAACAAACCGCTTCTTTAATCATTATTAAAACCGAGGATAGTAAACATAAAGTAGTGTTTACTCCATCTGTGTAGTATCCCTCTAGACTTCGATTTTCATTTCTGCCCCGTTCCTGCCTGCAAATGCTAATCAGCCTTTCCTCCGTGCTGGAAACGGCACTAGCAATTGCATTATGGGACAATCTCAGGCACTTGAGGATGCACCCAATTTCTGTAATTTTGTGTAATATGTGTGTTGCAGCTCCTCGGTGATCCACGTTCCCGGCGTAAATGACATCCAGTCGTCTGCTGGGACAGCGGGTCAGAATCTGGCTCAAATTTCTCGTCAGATTAACTCCAGTCAGGTGCAGTGGTCAGGCAGCAGGCCGCCATTCTCGGGCCAGGTGAGAGTCACGCTTCATGCTGCCCTGTTTTTACTCTTCAAACCAATCCATGTCTTTCCCTTGGACACGTCCACATGTTTGTTCACTAATGCACTTCCCTAATCACACTCCTAATCAATCCACCCCAGTCTATACTTCTTCAGGTCCTACGATTTCTTGCCACTCTTTCATTTCATCGTGCTCATGTTTGTGTTTTGATGAAAGCACCCAAAAACATTCAAACAGCTGGTACTGATTTCCAGAAACCAAATCTCAGCCAAGTGCTGAAAAATAACACAATCATGACCAAAGGGGAAAAATCACCACCTGACACACTGCATGCACTAAAACCTGCTAGTAATACAGATCAGCCATAGCAACGCATCACCCACAATGCGCGAAACACACAGTAGCATCTCATTTGTTGACGTCTCTCTTCCCACGAAATTTTCCGCCCACACTAGAAATTTCACCGATTTGATCTTGAAACAACATAATCCGTAATTAAAACTGCCAGGTATATGAATTGAAAGTGATCCCACAAGCTCCACATTAGTTAAAACTCATAACCAGAGGTGGAAAGTAACAAATCACATTTACTCAGTACTGTAATTGAGTAGTTTTTTTGTGTACTTCTTCTTTTTAAAGTAGTTTTTAAAATCTGTAATTTTACTTTTACTTAAGTATGTTTTGTTTGACGTCTTGTACTTCACTACATTTGAAATCATATTCGCTACTGAGTAAAAAATAAATGAATGAAAATATAAAATAATCAAAATAATGTAACAGGGAAGGAAAAAAATTGCATCGCGGAAACCACTGCACTGATTAAATGATGGTTTGGGAAAACAAACGCGCTAAATTCACAAGAACGATGGAGACGGACAGAACAGATGGCAGTGATGCAGACCCAGCTGAAAGCGAAATGCCATCAAATTCTTATGAAGCAAACCCCTGGCCATTGTAACGGCCACTGCTATGTTGTACACCACATTATGTATGTATGTTGCCCTTTTAAGAGTTGCCGCCCCTTCCCTAGTGTGTGTGCGCTGCGGCGGTGTGTGTGAGCATAGAAGGAGAGAACGGAGTAGGAGCTCAGGTGTGCTGCTCACCTCTGTAACGCTCTGTTCTTTTACCCTTTTCTTTACTTTTACTTTATGTTTTGTATTATAGTTCCATGACGCTGAAAGAGGCCGATAAAGGTTTTGTGCTGAACGTTATTCTTGGCTCTGAGCTCTTTTTTTACCTCGGCTATCTGGCGCAAAGCGTCACACCATACAGGTGAAACTCGCAAAATTAGAATATCGTGCAAAAGTCATTTATTTCTGGGTGAAATAAATGAGGTGAAACTAATACATGAGATAGTTTTAAGTATGCAATTTTTGTTTGTTTCTTTGGTTGTTGATCATTTTCATGATTTTTTTTTTTATGAATACCCCTTTTCTCAAGTGCCCCTGCAGAGAATTAACGAATATGTTTTTTTTTATGAAAATCCATCTGATTAATGAGACCCATTGCCACTTCCAAGACCTTTTCCATCACATTTCCCTCCACACATCCCTATTTTCCTGCCATTTTCTGCCACACTTAAGCACGTCTACCTCTCCACACTTCCATCCACACTTTTAGACTAATCAGTTTTGAGTAGTGGAACACTGCATTAATCGCTCTGCGTGACAGTTTCATTGGATCCAGACGCTCATGTGGGCAGAGTGTGAGGGCTGATTGGATTGTTTCCTTTCGGAAAAGCTTGCGTGTGAACAAGTTTTACTTACCTGTGTACATAAAGAAATACTGTATTTCACATTTTTACTTTGTTGCCTAAGACAACCTCGGAAACGATGGCAATTAATTCCATCCACACAGTTTAGAGCTCCGTTAATCACTTAATGCTGAGCCTGATATCATGTGTCTAATGTCAGATCTAGTTATTTGTGGTGGAGGATGTAAAAAAATAATTAGTATCTCATAGAATATCATTGGTTCACAGCTTTTATCCATTACTTGTAGAAGCTTCCCGTGAATGCTGCACTCCCACAACAGATGGGAAATAAAGTGCTTTGTGTACTTCAGATCTGAATCTAGTTTACTGCAGTTCCTGCGAATATTCCAGCCATGCACGGTTAATATAGAGTGCTGAAGTGAGTATGTGAGAAGAGCGTACTAAATGACCGTCCATGTGCTCGTTTTTAACAGCAGCAGCTCCCAGCGCAGTCCAGTAAAGCTCAGTCCTCTCCATTCGCCATCGGCTCAAGCCACAGCTACCAGGCCGACCCATCTTCTTACAGCCCGCTGTCCAGCCCGGCCACTTCCTCCCCCAGCGGCAATGCCTATTCCAGTCTGACTAATCGCAGCACTGCATTTGGTAAGACATTTTCTCCATTCCTCTGGGAACAATTAATCAAACAGTTTAGTGAAAATCTAATGTAATATCTTTTTTTTTTCTCCCCCAAACGTAGTCAGTCCTGTCCACTCTGTGTCCAACCATATTGTTTGCGCTTAAGCTACAAGGCTAATATATTTAGTAATGGAAGTTTTATATTTAAACTGTTAACTTCAAAAATACAAGGCTAAATCTTTATATACTTTGTTCAGACAGCCTGATAAAAGCAGGGATAGACTATATTTGCTCATTTTCTTTGAACAGGAAGCCTGAATCCTACACATGGGTACGTTGCTATGGGTATGGCATGTCCTCTATTTGGAGCTTCCAAAAGAGGCGTTGGCTCAGCAATCTGCTCTGGAAAGACCTGCTGGCTCCATAACAATGGTTATGTCTTCTGGCTATAAAGGGGAAAATAAAAAAGAAGCAAAGTTTGATATTACAATGAGTGCAACATAAAAGAGATACTTTATGGTAGAAACCAAGTGAAATTTTAGGAAGTCAACTTTCAGGCTAGACCCAATATAAAAAATTATTTAAAAAAATGTATTTGTTATGCTCTTGCATACCTTCCTACTTTTTCTGCTACGGATATGTAGTTATTAGGATGAGATTGGCATTTGTTGCATGCACACAGAGATTATAGAGCGAGACCGACTATATGCGTTAGTGACGTCTATGTTTATGGTTGGCTTTTATTTTTGTGCTGAAGTATGCTGTAACGGCTCAAAACCATCTTTTCAAGTGGATGCGAACACTGATCTGTGGTCAGGCGCAGTACAGAGTGTTTACATCACGCAAATGTACCGGACATTGAGGTCAAGTGTATTAGAACCCGTCCCTGAATCAGTAGTGTGAAAGTCAAAATTGAGATTGGAAACCAAATCTTTTTTAATTAAACGAGTGATAAGCTGTATTTTTAGAGAATAAGAAGGAATTATGTCTTGTCAAAAGTTATGCATGTTAATAGATAAAACATCATTTGTTACAAATTCTCAGTGAGACAAGTCCTAATACAAACGCCAGTAAGGCTGAGACAATCCAGAAGACATCTCTGGACTTGCTTTGTGTCTTACAGCCCTCAAAGACCAGGAAAAAAATTGGTGTAATGCTGTGTACCAAAGCTTCACCACATGATATGAATGCAGGGCAGTTTCAGGTGTTGATTTCCTGTAATGGAATACCGTAACTGATGATGACGTGAATCCCATTGATGAATGGGTCCAGTTTTTAAGCTCTGTTTTGCATGTTCTATTATATTACTGCCCCATTCACAGGACGGTTAAAGAAACACGCCCGCTGCACGCTATTCTTTTGTAGATTTTAGTATTTCAGACATGATTACATCAATGTTTTATAACAGCAACATTATATAAAGTTCATGGCTAGAATGTGATAATAACATCATAACCTTTCAAATAACCTTTTTGTTTGACTCGGCTTATGAACTGCTTATTTGTTTTTCTGACACATGCATTGTGTTTTGACCACAAGAGGCCTCTTATGGCCAATTGAATCCACGAGAAATGAATCATTTTATCCAGCCGTATCATCGGATGTTCTGCCATTTATAAAAAATTTTAAAAAAGGAAAGGTCAGAATAGAAAAAAGAGGGGTAAATAAAACTGACGTGCTTAATAATGTAGGCTAGGATAAGTAGGCAAGTATTGTGGCCAAAAGTATTGAAACAAGTGATATTCTGAGTTTTCATTTTGGGCATTGTCAAATGTTTTGCATAATTTCAATTAAGACAATAAGAATAATTTGCTATATTATGTGATAAAATTTCTATACAGCAACTAGTATTTAGTATGACGTCCTTTATTCTTCAAAACCCGCTGGAACTGGCTGGAAAAGACGTCGACAGTCAACGGGAGTCATTCATTCAATCCGTGTCTCCTTGATTGCTTCCTGAAGATCATAAACAGAAATTTGAGATCACTTGAATTCCCTTGTTTTAGCCATTTTTTGTGTAGAGGTGGACACCCCGGCTTCGGAAAGTCCTGCCACACATTTGTTCCATCCATTAACCAAACCCAGGTGATTCTCATGAGCACAACTCTTCAGCCAGATCAGCTAGAACTAATTAGTGACATCACCTGTTTTGTCCCCAGAGAGAACTACTTATAATAAAAGGCATATGTTGTCTTAATACGTTTGGCCACTACTGTACTGTATGCTGAGCTGGAGGTAAATTCACAACACATGAAATCGTTATGCTGGTGAGACTGATCAGCTTGATCAGACTGGAGAGGTGTTTTGCAGATTTAAGATAAGAGTGCATAACTCCTAGGTCTCTGCTATAGTCTCATCTTCAACTTCTAGGAAATGGGGCCTTGCATGATGAGGTAAGGTCTGTGTGATATTACTGAACTGAATGGCGTTCAAGGCAAATCAGCTGATTGCTAGCGACATCAGTTTCATTGCAAAATGTCTATTTCAAAAAATGTTTGGCACAAAATATTGGATGAAGTCAAATATTATGTAGTATAATTTGTACTCAGCTATTTTTACATTCTGTGTATGGCATGGCTCAATGTGTCGGGCTGTTAGAACTCAAAAGTTTACTTTCCTACTTTAGCATAATTGCCTATCCTGAATTGTTTTATTGATTTTATACTGCTGCGTTTTGCCTTCAATTACAACTTTTAAATTTTCCAAAAACAAAAAAACAACAACAAAGAAACTAGAATAATGCAGTCCTGTTGCCATGTCTTTTAGATGGTGGTGAAAAATTTACTGACACTGGACACTGGACACTTTTTCCATAAATGTTAAATGAATGTCTCCTCACAGAGCACTTCACTCTATAAAGGATTAAAAATATATATTTTATGCTAAACACCAACTTTATTTTATGCTAAACTGTCAATAATGTGAGTTAGGAGTTACTATATAAATTGTAGAATATTAGAGGGAGCGCTTTAATATAAACCATTATGGTCGGGGTTTCTGATAAAAGAAAATGAACCAACACCACCTGACCAGTCAGGATTCCGTGGTACAAATGCACCTCATAAATGTGTTAATCATTTCTCCCCCGCCCCCCTCCTGTGTCATTAGAGACTAAGTGGCTTGCGATATAACAGCCTTTATATCATGGAGTAATGGAGTATATTACACCATGGAGTAATGCTATAAGGCTAATGAACAGGATCCTACTTCTTAAAGTAAAACAGAAGCCTGGATCATATTTTTGTTGGTCATAGTATGAAATATGCAGTTGGGTAAACTGAGGTGAGCTAATCCCGGATCAGGACTCTCAACTCAGAGCAGCTTTCCTCATATGGACACCGTTCTCGTGCTGAGCGCAAGTTTAGCAGATGCGTGCCGTGTGTGTAGAGAAGCCGATTAAGGATTACCGCACCGCTGGGAGATGAACACTCGCGAACCTGCTCTCAAGCTATCTGAGATATCAAACTGTGTGTCACATTCAGGCTCATTTACAAGCTGGAGTCATGAGCACACTTTCCATATGATATGAGAAACTGGCAGCCAAGAAAGCGCATTAAACTCTAAATCTCTGAAATGAAATCATTCTTTATTCCAAACTTACGGACAATTCATACATACTAATGGACTGCTGTAAAGCCTATAATATTAGAAACTTTTTGTTAAATACACTGGTTTATAATAACAAACACATGCACTATTTTATGATGCTCATGAAGCCAGAGGTTCATTGACCCGAAGAAGGAGGATGCCGTCTGCCGTTTTTTGGGTCGGCTCTCGTTACCCTCTAACACAGTGTCGAGTGTGTAACTTTGTGCTTGGCTTATTTTTTTATTACTTATTTACCCTTGTAATTATGCCTCCAAAGAATAAATCTGATGCAAATGCTGGTAATGAGAAAACAATCACGATTGAAAAGACAATGAAAATGAAGTGAACAGAAAGAAGTGAAAGGCAATTTCTACTAGACTATTAGGAACAAATACCATTAAGTGAATACATCATAGAGCATTTTAGTATTTTCTCAGCTCCCGGGCATAGAACTTATAGCTAATTAACTCTTTAGTGAATAGAAGTGAGTGTGGCAGAGTAGAGACAATATGTAACGTGCAGGGCAGGGCATCCTCCAGGACCTGAACCAGGTCAGCCGAATTTGTGTTCGTGCTGTACTTTACGCAGGTTTTTTTAGGGCTGTCTGTTATAAATGAATTAATAAAAAGAACATATCCTTAGTGAACGTGTTACCGTATCAAAGATTGCGTTTTTTTGTTTGTTTGTTTGTTTTTGTTTGTTTTTGTTAAGTAATAATTTATTTTTATTTTGTTTATTATTAAAATTTTATGTTCATGATTATGTGGATTAAGCTCCTTGTAGGCCCGTAGATTAGTCGTTATTATAGAAATGATAACATATTAGTATAAGCACATTAATATAAACTTGTGATTAAAATTATAGTTGTAACTAGAGAAGTAATCAACACTATCCGACCAATCAGATTTGAGACCTTAACATTGCTAAGGTTTGTCAATCAGCATTTGAATGTTGCATTCAAAAGTAGACTTGATGCAAAACAGTGAGATTCTGTATTGTTCAGGGGAAGAAAAAAAAGAAATAAAAGTTTTTCATTAGTGAAAGCCTTCACCTCGTTCACTACCACTGATGAGCAGTCTGGCTTTCACACTTTTCGAAATTGCTTCTCAAAGCCACGACAGATTGAATGAGAAAACAATGTTAGTGAGAATTTAGCTTTATCAGATCAATTGACGGGTTGGTGGGATAAAATTCTGCCTTAGAGCTTTTGCCGCTTCTCTGTGCTTTGAGTGAAAGAGACAGTTTGTTTTCCTCTGAAACTAGAGATATCAGGCCTCGGCTTCAACCTTTTCCCTCTGTTATCAAAGTGCCTCGGAAATTGAAAGGACAGATAGTATGCCCTGCTGACGCCGTGCATTGCTCCTTCTGTCGTATTGTGTACCGATCAGAGAGCTACCATCTTTTTCAATGACATAAAGAAAGATAGATTTTTAAATCTTTTAGCTTTAGCAGGTTTCACCAGCTAATCCGAACACTGCAGGTGTGTTTTTATCAGTGGTAGTCCATAACTTTATGGTTTTCAGAAAGAACATCATCTGACTGTGTGGTTTGTATAAAAAATATACACAAGCTTCAACACCTTAATATTCACCCTATATCTAAAAGGTATACACAGACCTTGCCATCATACCTTTATTGCTTTTTGGACATCTAAGTCCAAAATCATGAGCATTTAAATTGCGTTGTTCTGCTTTTAGCAGCCAGAACAGCATCTTTCTACAAGATTTTGGAGTGTGGCTATGGGAATTTGTACCCTTTTGTCAAAAGGGCATTTATTAGGTCAGGCATTGATGTTGAGAGAAAAGGTCTGGCTTACAGTCAATGTCACAATTCATCCTGAAGCTATTCAGTGAGTTTGAGGTCAAGATTCTTTACAGGCTACTGGAAATCCTCAGCACTAAATTTATCAAACTGTCTTAATGGACGATTACGCACAGGGGCATTGCCATGCTGGAACAGGACAGGACAGCACCTTTCTCAGATTGGTTGCAAAAAAGTTAGAAACATAAAATTGTCTATAATGGTTTTACATGTTACAGAATTAACATTTTTAAGAATTAACCCTACATTGGAACTGACAAAAAAAATTGAATTGAATTTTACTCTATGCACTATGCAGTCCAGTACGTAATTCGCCAAGATTGAAATTGACAAACATACTCCCAGATAGTAAAGTGTAATTGATCTCTCCAGAGAGAGAATGCTTTCACTGCTCCAGAGTACAGTGGTGGTGCGCTTTATACCACTTGGCTGTAGTGATGTTCGTAATCTTAGGCTTTGTACAGCCATGGACGCCCATTTCATGACCTTCTAGACAATTTTTATCACACTATGTGCTTCAGCACTGGCTGGCTGGCCCCGTGAGTAGGCATGATCTACCACTTCATGTCTAGACTCTTGTATTTCCCAATAATAGCACTTATTCTTGACCGTGGCAGAAGTAGCAGGGCAGGAATTTCATGAACTGAAGGTGACCTATGATAGTGCCCGGTTTTAAGACATTGATCTTTATAGTGAGAGCCATTCTATTTCTCACGTTTGACTATGAAGATGACATGGCTGTGTGCTTGAATTTATTCGCTTTTTAACCCTGTGTCCACGGAACGTGAAATCCATAGCTTAGGAGGGTGCGCTTGATTTTTTGCTATATAGTGTATTTCTGAAAGTGTTAATCTAAGACGACTTGTTCAACTCTAGGTCTATGAGCAGTATTTATTTCCTTTCATTTCTTTTTTCCTCACTTGTTGCCTTTGCCTGAAAACCCTTCACCTTTAGACATTAATTAGCAGATCCATTTAATAATATATGTTCAATGGTGGTATTTATATTCCGCTTTGATTCGGCGAGTGTCTGACTCTCTGAGCGCCCGGAGGCCCTCGCCCACTCCGCGGAAATGAGCCTAGCCATGTCCAGATAATTCCCTTTTAATGTGTTTGTCATAAAACGAAATGGAGCATTGCTTGCGCTCTCCATACACAGCAGGGCTCCGAACACACGGCGGGAGAGCGAGGCGAAGCAGGGAAAGAGGGACCAAATTGAAACGTTACCCTTTTCTCTGATGGGATTAAAGGCATGGATTTTGTTCTGCCCAGCTGAGATATTAATTTGCATTGTTCAAAATTCTTTTGCTGTTGTTGAATTAATACAGGTTTTATAATGTCACTCATGTTTCTGTATCATTTTGACAGGGCTAGAGAGGTAATACCAAGGAAATACTCATTTCAAAGTGGTTTTATACTCCTGTGAGAGCGAGTAAATAGAGGAAAAATGTCTGAATAGAACAGATAAATAGTTTAGAGCTGTGAAATACCTTTCAGAATAGAAATAGAAAGATATTTACAGTATTATCTTAGGTGCATCGGAATATTAATTCATTATTTTAATACCTTTCATTTTATGCTTCCACATTAGTAGCCCTACAAAAACCACAAAATTGAAGCTGTCAGTTTCTTATGCAAAGAAAACCAGGATGCAAATCCCCATAAACGTTGATGTTGCACATTCAGTTTTCACTAATCTCTTTTGTAGATTCCATGTCTGTGATATTTGACTTGGGTTTTAGATTCATGGTTAGAGTTCATGTAACAATTCACAGCAATCCAATTTTCAGCTCATTTCACTCAAACATATTTGTATATATTATGATAACTAGCCTTCCTGTTATCAGATCTAAATTTACCCAGCCGAAAGCCATGTCACTGAAAGGGAAAAAACATGTGTCACAAATACCGACATTTGTGTCTGGTAAAAGATACCCTTGGTGTGTGCTAAATTTACCTCTGTGAAATCATGTGCATCCACCTTCAAAAGAGTGGGTTGAATCTTTAAACGTTAACTTTTAAATCGTTTTGGTTTTTTAAAGAAAGAAAAGGGAGCAGATATAACGTACTGTAACACGTACTCGCCGCTGACTAGCGTTTACTCGCCTCCTATTAGTGTTTATTCGCCTCTGACTAGCGTTTACTCGTCTCTAACCGCTGTTTACGCGCCTCATATTAGCTTTTATTCTCCTGACTACAATTTACTCGCCTCATATTAGTGGTTGCCCTCCTCATATATTAACGTTTGCTCGTCTCATATTAGCGTTTACTCACCTTTGACTAGTCTTTACTTGCCTTGTATTAGTGTTTACTGGCCTCTAACTAGGGTTTATTCACCTCATATTAGCGTTTGTTCGCCTAATATTAGCTTTTACATGACTACCGTGTACTCGTCTCTGACTAGTGCTTACTCACCTCTTATTAGCGTTTACTCGCCTCTGACTAGCGTTTACTTGCCTTGTATAAGTGGTTACTCGCCTCAGACTAGCATTTACTCGCCTCTGACTAGCATTTACTCGCCTCTGACTGTCGTTTACTCTCCTCATTTAAGTGTTTACTCATATTAACGTTTATTTTCCTCTGACTAGTGTTTGCTCGCCTCTGACTAGCGTTTAGTCGCCTCATGTTAGTGTTTACTCGCCTCATAATAGCATTTACTCGCCTCTAACTAGCATTTGCCTATCTCTGACTAGCGTGTAGTCACCTTTGACTAGTGTTTATCTGCTTCTAAGTACCATTTCACCGGATCAAACCGTAGTGTACTCTGTATTGCGCTGCTTAATCAGCATTCACCGTACCTTGACTGTCTGCTGTGAACAGTCAGTTAAACTCGATCAACAGTTGACAACATTTATATACAATTAAAGATAATATAACAATTTTGGAAGCGTTTAAATGGTAAGCCTCCTCCTGCCAAAGCCAACAAAAGACCGAAAACCCAAAGTGAGGGGGAAAAAGAACAACATAAATGTGTGTTGTGAATATTTTTTTAATAGCGATAGCCATGTGATTTTTAGTTTTTATAATACTCAACCTTTTCTCGTTGACATGCATGATGGAATGTTCAGTTCTTTGAATGGTGGCTGATGTTAAAACTCTTCCATACTGTGACTTCATTGTTTTATACTCTTAATGGTGATTAATACACTTCATGTTTATTCCTTTCATGCTTTTATTTAACAAAGAAGTTCTGCTTCAGTGCTTTTTTCCCAAGAAATATCACAAATATTTTTTACTGATGTGTCATGGTCTGCCTATCACATAATTTATAGTTTATCCATCTCTTTTTGTAAACCACTACAGCCTTGCTAGGCAGTGTTCGTGACCAAAAGATCCATTTAAAAGTCGACCACAAATAAAAATTGTGACTTTTGGTAATTTAACAGATGAAAAGTATAACATGCCTTTCTTAAAGTTACAAATGTAGGTGAAATGTAGGTTTAATGTAGGTGAGTTGCTGAAGTATAAGAGGAATATAACACTGCAGTATATTCTGGCATAGGAAAATAATCAAATGCATTTTTAGTTATTTTATTTATATAATATTTATAAAACTATAAAACTATGCCCCACTGTGTTATTGCTCATACACAACTTTTCTATACAGTTAAAATTGAAATAAAGTGAAAGTATTGATGTGCATTTATTAAATGGTGTATTTATACCATTCAAACGATGTTATAAATATAATAAAATTTTAGTATATTATTTAAATAGTAAAATGTGTTCTGACAGACCTGATACACTTTCATGCCTTTGAGATGAGATTGGAAAGATTTTGGCCATATGGGTGATCGTCTTGCTCACAGACACTCACACATCCACACACACATTCTCGCACACGTACACAAACACTTATCTCTGTGAGTGGAATTGAAAGATGGAGATAGATGGTTGAGGCGGATGGGGAGTGAAGAGAGGCACTGAGAGCGATCTGCTGAATGATGAACGAGAAGAACAAGAGAGAGATTTACGACAGGCCGCATCAGTGAGCGTTATAGCTGTAAGGAAATGAGGAGCTTGACCTCACATCAGTCTCTCATCAGAGGGAACCATGGGAAATGGCCTACAGGCTCACACTCACACTGAGCACGGGTCTTCACGCTCCATCACTTTTCCTCTGTCTTGCAGCTGCCTCAGGCCTCAAACATGAAGTAGGAGATGGTGTATGTGATTAAATGATCATGTCAGCTCCAGACAAATGGCCTTGACTACTGAGGAAGAGAAAAAAATGTGTTCATTTCATTCCACCAAGGAAGAAATAAACAGGGGGACAGTAAAGAAATCTCAGTCAATGGGATACAGTCCGAGTGATTCAGATATATTGAGAAATATAAATTGAATTCATAAATTGTAAGAAAGTATTGAGATGAGCAACTAAATGGACCTTTGGCACTGTGTTTTTCTCTCATTATCGCTCGCTTTCAGTCTCAATGCAGGAGGTGTTCCTTCCATCTCTGTCAGAAGGGGGTGTGGTCTATGTATCTCTCAGTCTCAGTAGAGGAAGGGTCTATGTATTGCCAGTACCAACAAAGGAAGGAGGGGTGACTTCTGTGTTTGTCTTGGTGAAGGAAATATGGCCTCTGTATGTGTTAGTCCCAGCAGAGAAAGAAGGCAATATCTATGTATTCCATTGAAGGAAGAAGGTGTGTGCTCAGTGTTTGTCAGGTGCCAGTGACGTCTTTGGATCCCAGTGAAGGAGGCGTGACCTTTTTCAATCCCAGTGAAGGAGGCGTGATCAACACCTCAAAGCCAGCATTTTTGTTCAAATTAATATCAAATACTTTACAAAACACTCAGTCACAATGTATTGTATCTCAAACAGCTCTACATTGTACTGAATATCTGCACTGAATATTGAACCTGCTTCACACCGTACCTGTATCTCTCGCAGAGCAGATTGTTGATTTCACCTCATTGCACATTTCACTATCTTGAAAGGAGACTAAAGTCGAAGATACAATACAGTTTACAAGCATCTTATCAGCTGCATCAGGTGTGTTAGAGCAAGAAAATCACCAGGACTGGGGCGTGTAGCTGGAGATGTAGTACACAATTAAACCTTGTGTCATTGAAGGTGAATGTCTTCCCCGGTAGCGAAGAAACAAGGGTCATCCAGGATTGATTAAAGCACAGACACTTAAAGAGAAAAGTTATTACATTATCAGGATTTATCATGTCACCTCGCCAGGAGACTTAAGGGTAGTGAAATCACGGGAATCTAAACTGATGAACATGATGAAGAGTTAGATTGAGGACAGTTGATGATCTCAGTAGCAGATGTCAGCTCTTGTGTTGTTTGTGTTCTCACCTCCTCTTACGCAGTATTAACTCATAGGCCGATTATCAAGCCTGTCATCATCTGAGTCAGAAATGTGTGAAAAAAATATATTATTCGGTCTGAGATGGAAAAGTTGGTTTCCGGATTAAAGTGGGTGTTATAAAGTAATGGGAATGTATTTTTTTAACAAATCATGACCTTCCAAGCATGTTCTAGTCTCTACATGATTATGTGTTTGGCTGGACTGTTTCATGACTTCATCATCTCTTGAGATTTATCAGCATAACCGAACTTAATAAAAAAAAACTTGTTTGCATTTGGTTTAGACTAATTGCTTTAAAAGGATTTGCTTAAAATGTTCTACTTGGCATTAAATGTCCAGCTGACCCAAGTTTTTTTTTGTTTTTGTGTGTGTGTGTGTGTGTGTGTGTGTGTGTGTGTGTGTGTGTGTGTGTGTGTGTGTGTGTGTGTGTGTGTGTGTGTGTGTGTGTGTGTGTGTGTGTGTCTCTGTGTGTGTGATGCAGATGTTGCAGGTGAAGGCAGTCAGAGTGGTGCTCAGTTCCAGGGTCGGCCGTCTGAGGTTTGGTCTCAGTGGCAAAGTCAGCATCACAGCCAGCAGAGCGGAGAGCAACACACACACACTCAGCCCAGCCAGTCTGAGGTGTTTCAGGTATTCTGGCTCTCTCTCACACATACGAATGCACACACACATACTGTACATATCAATGCTAAAATGTTTCATGTTGCACTGGACCTACAGGCAAGTTTAGTACCAGTCTAAATTTTGGACACACCATCAGATTCAATGGTCTTGTTTTCATTGTTTTCAGGATTATATATTAATATTGAAGACATAGAAATGATGACAAAACACAGAATAAATGGAATATTTTTGTCAAAAAACATATTAAACAACCCAGAATATGTTTTTATTTTTAATTCTTCAAAGTAGCCTCCTTTGCTTTGATGACAGCTTTGCGTATTCTTGGCATTCTTTCAGTCTGTGACTTCCAGTCACCTGGAATTGTTTTCCAACAATATTGAAGGAGTTCCCAGAGGTGTTGAGTCCTTGTTGACTGCTTTTCCTTCACTTTCTGGTCCAATTCATCCCAAACCATCTTAGTTTAATTTAGTTTGGGTGTTGTTGTGGAGGACAGGTCATCTGATGCAGCAGTCCATCACTCTTTGTCATGGACAAATAGCTCTTACATGTCCTAAAGGTATGTTTTGGGTCATTGTCCTGTTGGAAAATAAATGATGGTCCCACTAAGTGCACACCATATGGGATGGCATCTCACTGCAAAATGCTGTGGTAGCCATGCTGGTTAAGTGTGGCCCTCAATTTCGACTAAGTCATCAACAGTGTCACCAGCAAAGCACCCCCTCATGACCACACCTCCACCTTCATGCTTCACAATCGGAACCACTCATACAGGAACTTTTCTATGTCTAACAAAGACATGGCGGTTAGAACCAAAAATCTCACATTTGGACTCATCAGACCAAAGGAATTTTTTTTTTTACAGGTTTGATGTCCATTCCTTGTGTTTCTTGGCCCAAGCAGTTTTCTTCTACTTGTTGTTCTTCCGAAGTAACAGTTTCTTCGCTGCAGTTTCATCTTAATGTTTAATGGTTTTGGCGACCATACTTGGGGAGACATTCAAAGTTCTTGAGATTTTTCAGATTATCTAACGGCCATTTCTTAATGTAATAATGGACTGTCTTTTATCTTTACTTAACTGAGTCTTTTTTTTATATATATATATATATATATATATATATATATATAAACTTGTACAGTAGTTGGAGTACCTTTCCTCCGATGGTCTAAAACGCAGTAAGAGGGCAAGAAAACCATTCTAGATCACTACCTCGTGAATCTGACGAGAGAATACCATGGGTGTGCCAAGCTGTCATTAAAGCTAATTTGAACAATCTAAAATATTAAAACTGCAAGAGTGAAAGGAAATGAGGCAGGATACGAGTTGGCTTTTGATAACTGTTGCTCAGTATTAAGTAGCAGACGCACTGGACTTTCGCCTCACTTTTTAATGGTTGCTTGGCTCTGTGACGTCTTTCTGTACAATTTTTAAAATACTGAACAGTTGAACCCTGATGAGGCATGTGTGTGATGATATAGACCTGGAATTTGCACAATATATAATTGGTCGCTATAAGCTTTGCTTGCGTCTTAGGTAAATTAACCTTGCAGCTCCAGTGCAAGTCCAAATTAGCAAACATTAGGCACTGAACATCAACAACCATTTTGGGTTAAGCAGAAAATTATGTTTGTGTGTGTGTGATTTTTTTATTATTATTATTATCATCTTTATTTTTAGGACATGTTGCCTATGACTGGAGACCCCACACAAGGAACTGCCAACTACAACATTGAAGATTTCGCCGATTTGGGAATGTTCCCTCCATTTTCTGAGTAACATTGGTTTCCGTGTCATTTTTATTTTCTCTAGTTTTCATGATCATCCACATTATCATCAAGAATACAGCTGGCACCAACACTCTCGTAGACACTGATGGAAAGGAAAAAGAAACTTAATACTTGGTTTCACTGCCACACTTCATCTCAGATTGTGTGCTTCCTGTAAAGGTACACAAAGACAATGCCATGATTCTTTTTTAATAATTCTATAAGCCATCTGTCTCGTGACTGATTATCTGATATGCGCTAGACATGTGCCGATATAGTCTTTACGTAAATGCAGTTAACATTCATAAATAAATCCATAATCGTAAGTATAATTATAACGTCCAGATTACTCCCACACAGCCTTATAGTGTTCAGGTTGCTATTACAAATCTCAAACTCTGTTTTTTTTTGTCAGTGGCTAGAGAGGCTTGAGGGGTAGAGCTAAATGGGTGCTGTAAATAGCTAAGCGTTGGGGTTATGAGCCCTTAGCTCGTGTAGTGTAATATTTGATCAGGTGGAGAAGGGTTCGCCTTCTTCGTGACAACGTGCCGGCTCGTTCAGGTCACGAAACTTGCAGTCGACTTGAAACGTAATTCTGCCTCAACCCGCCTGCCCCGCCCTCGCACCCAGGGACTGCTTCCTCTTCCATCACTTGAAGCAACCATTTCGTGGCAGTCATTTCAAAGACGACGAGGTGATTACTGAGGTGAAATTCTTCCTCAAGAGACAAAAAGAAGGCTTATTCAAAGACGGTCTCCACCAGCTCATCCATTGTTTGGAGAAGTGTGTCGTCTTACTGTAGGTGGAAGATATGTAAAGAAGGACTAAACTCGTGACTAATGTTCGTTTTAATTACATAATTTTTTCTTAGCAATAATAACAATTTTATGATCGCCCCTCATGTACTGTATATATACACATGTTTGTATGTATACATAACAGTTTTTAATGTTGTAATATTGTGTTTTGGGGGGGGAGGAATCATGATATGAATGAAAAAGGAGCCCTAAATTCATAATTCTGACACAAAGAAAAACGCAGGCCACATTTGCACTAATCATGTAAGAAGAGTGTTGTTATTAAACCAGTTACTATGGACAGATTAGTTAACAGATTAGGAAACAAACCAAAGCGAAAAACTGTGAGTAAATATTGACTTGTTAATTATTGAGAAAAAGTGACAGTCAGGCATGAGGACTAACTGAACCCGACATCAGTGTGCGGAATTCAGTGTTTTGTGGAACTTTAGTGATGCGTACACCCAAATGCACCATGTTATTTACAGTAGCACTTCTTTGGTTAATATAGTGGCCATAAAAAATTTATGCTGCTACTTGAAACACTCTTCATAAAGAAGAAACTAAAGAGCTTTAGATGCAGTGTTCACTTTGCAGTGGACAAGAGCAGGTTTTGCGTAACTTTGGAAAAGCTCATTTGTATAGCTCTAAGTAAAGTACTTTTTACTACTGTGTCAGAAACTTTCTTTAATCAATGCTAATTATGTCCAGACAAGAACAACATGATGCAGTCAAGTAATAATGCAATTTTTTAGAGCTTACCAGCTTTAACCCAAACCTCATCAATCCTCCCCAATCTGAAAGAATTTTCAATCAGAATGAGAGGGGTGGTGTAGACCTTTGGTAATCTGTATCTGAATGAATATATGCTTTCTACGTTTACATCTATGTTTGCACCATGTCGTGGTAACTTTAGGTGAATTGATGAGTTTCCAGGGGAAAAAAAAACATTTATTGGTAAACTCAACAGTTTCATCTGTGTTTACTTTCATTCAGTGGATCGCTGGCTAAGGAAAAGGTGCTGATTGGCTCACTATTTCACAAAAAGAGAATCATCCAACCAATCGTAGATTAGACTGCATTCTTGTAACCAATCATAATGCAGAAGGAGGAATGTGTTGGGGGGAAAAAAAACAGTCCCAAATTTACGAGCAGGATCAAAGTCTCAAGTTGAGAGGTTCTTTTCTTTGGCTTTTCCCGGTTGGAGTTTGGGAAGAAGTTGCATGCTCTTTGCAAAGCCAGCATAATTTTCATGTGCCTAGCATTGTCTATGGAGTTTCCCTCAGCTAGTCAGTTTTTGGTGTAGCAATGAATTCCACATGCTGAGTTTCATTTTGCAGATGTTTTATCAGGTTACATGTACTGTAGGAAGAAGCTGTGATAACTCCTTGGTGTTTTTCACAGAGCACAGTTTGCAGTCTGGTTTGCTTTGATTGGCATCATTAATCATGAAATACATCCCTATATCTTTTATTTCATATCACAGATTTCATATGGTAGGTTTACGTCACATGGTATCACATAGTAACATCAAGTAAATGACACTGTTATCGGTATCACTCAGTCAGATACATGCATGGTTGCACGGTTACAAGTCGAGCTATGGTTGTAGGTCATTTACTTGGACTACTGTCCTTGTCCGGTTATACATGGGAATCGATTTATTGACTGAAGTATGTCAGACTCTGCTTGTTTATATTCCTGGTTGACCTGTTACGCTCAGACCAAAACAAACAACAACATAGCTAGCGGCAAACTGGTAGCATTTCGAACTATGAAAACATGGACAAACACCGGCATATTTTCAGCGACTTCTCCCGCTGTTACGCATTTTGTTCTACTTCCGGGTCCTGATCAGGAACTGTAAATCAGAGGACCGTGTTCAATTTCTGTGTCTGATTGAGTAATACCTGCAAGGCGTAGCTTGTGCGGTATCTGGTTGTGCTGGTGCAATTTCAGTCGCACTAACACGTTTAAATTTATTTTAAATGTCTGGCTTTAGACAGACTAAGACAATTATATCATATAAAACTGTACAGTTAAAAGTCCAATGCTTTCAAATGGACCTATTTGATGAATATAAAGAAAGACCATCAAAGCTACCACCAAACCTGGGCACAGTAATGAACCTTAAAAGGAGGATGCACTTTTGCTGGCTTCTAGACGGGACAGTATTTATCTCTGTAGTGCAAACACTGCCAAAAACAACCTCCTCCCAAGTGAAACGCAGTCTTCCTAACAACAATGAAGATACATCACAACGTCAATTATCGGCACATGCCTAGCATACATATTTTAAACACTCCTCAAGACAGAAGGCCTAATTCCATGACCGAGTCAGTATGAGTCTCTGCTGTAAAATCATGTACGATAAGTATTTTCAGTGTTTCCTGTGATGACTTCTACACTGCACCAGCATTATGCTTAGTGTGGCATATATATAGTCTATATGTAGTGATGTCCATAATATAGATGATCTAATAATAGTCGTAGATAGTTATGTAAACAAAGTGTTCCATTTCAAGCATCAAATTTGATGCCTTTTTTTTTTCTTTCTTTCTTTTTTAAGTCGTTAAACATTCAAGTGCTCTTCATCAGCAGCCTCAGTGCGGGAAATCAGCATCGCGTGTACAGCGTGTATCATAGTCTTCGTGGCTGCAGCGATTCTTTGTGACCTTTACTTTTTAAACTAACAGATATTTTATGGTTTCAATCTTTTACACAAAGAGTGTAACACAACTGAATGAAGGACTGATGGGGAAAAAAAAAACTTTTTGCTAAAAGAAAATGGGTGTTTTTATGTAAATACTGTGATTTTTACGTCTGTTCACATACACAGCTCCATGCGTGCTCGTGTAGGTTTAATATCATTATGTGCAATGTCCGTGCGTATTTAACTCTTGGTATTTAGTTAGCCTGGTTATTGTACAATGAGTTTAGACTTGTATAAACAGTGTAAATGTGTTCTGTTCATTTTTGTGAAAACAAATTGTGCTTGTGACAATAAATTCTCATTCAAAATGTGGATTTCAAGAACAGCTTCAAGTGTGTTCTGTTGACTGATTTATTTATTTCGGTTTGTTGCTTTTGTTGCTAGAGTTATAAACCTTTGTGACAGATCTTATGTTTCTGTACAAACAATGACGTGCATTTTTGAGGCACTTTTATCCGGAGAAATTTACAAATCCAAGCAACATGCCCCTGAAATATCACAGTAAAAATGTATACAAAAATTTGTTATGAAAACACGAAATATGATTCATAATTGTGTTTGCCTTGTTGCACGGGTAAGGTAAAATCACTATCATGCTCAGTAGAGCTTTACTTTATGGTGGAGTACCTAATTAACATCATCTTAAAAGGCGCTGTACACGTGCATGAGATTTACCATGTGATTATGTCCAGATGACTTGTCTTGGTATCAAAATTAAGGAAGATATTCTGATCTGTGCATTTTGTCTCTACACAATCATGGCCTGTTTAGACAATACTCACAGAGAGAGGGTCATCAGAATGCGTCAACATGGTGCACCACAAGCAGCAGTAGGACGAGTTGTTCGGAATCTGTTCCATAGCCTGGAAACGGCATTCCCTGTCAACCCCAAGCCACCTGGAGACGTCTGCTTGTGTTCCACCACGTTAAGGCCTTCCAATGGCCCTCTCTCTGCTAGCATTGTCTACTGCTAATGCTGCTGGTATTCCAAGGTTACACAGGATAAGTCATCTGACTATTTAAGGACGTTTGGCCGCAGCTGAACCTCTTGGTTGTTCAAGGAGGCCGTATCCTCAACGTCGTCTGAATTTTGATTTTCTGGTGCTGATGGACACAAATAAGAAAGTTAGATTTCATACAAAAATTTGACAGAAAACTATTTTGTAAGAAATGTATTTTTGCAACATTTCTTTTGTCCATGATCTTTCGGCTCGTTTTCCACCTTAGTGTCCCTTAGTGTTATGGACACCAAAAAAAAAAATAGTTGGAGATGTTCACATTTAAATTTAAAAGTTCTACCGGAAGGCGGAACAGTGGTGTAGTGGTTAGCACTTCAGGGTGCGGGTTCAATTCCCGCCTCAGGTTTATGTGCATGGAGTTTGCATGTTCCTCCCGTGCTTGGTGGGTTTCCTCCAGTTTCCTCCTACAGTTCAAAGACATGCAGATTAGGCTAATTGGTGTTCCCAAACCCATAGTGTGTGTGTGTGTGTGTGTATGTATGTGTATGTATGTGTGTGTGTGTGTGTGTGTGTGTGTGTGTGTGTGTGTGTGTGTGTGTGTGTGTGTGCCCTGCAATAGTTTGGCATTCCACCTCATGCCCTAGGTTCCAGCCCCCCCCACGACCCTGTACACAGGATAAAGCAGTGTAAACGATCTGAGTGAGTGTGTAAGTGAGTGAGAGAAGGAGGTCTTCTGGGAAAGCAAATAAAAAATGTTGATGACCCATTCCTGTACTAGCCCTGTGTTCCCTGGAACTTGTATGTCCTGGCCCAGTAGCAACTCATCGGCACACATCATTCTTCAGTGTGTTTTGTATGAACTCCAGCCATTTATTTTCCAGTGAAGGATGGTTATAAAAGAGAATACTGTGCAGCAAGACCAACACACACACACACACACACACACGCACAAAAAAAAAAAAAACATTAATCATTTCTTTACTGTCATTTTATGCCCCATACTTCTGCCCTGCCAGGATTTGAACTTTATGATCCCTCCTGACGAGGGCAAAGCTGCAGAGAAACAGATTTTAAGTTTAAACCACATGTTAACTACTATACGTCCAAATTACCCATTATGGGCTCATGTATATTTCTTTTTCTGTTTCAGTTATGTATTATTCAATTAGCTACACTGGGAAAATACAGATATCAAGGTGACAACTGCTGACTCGCAGGAGGACAAAAAAAGAAAAATGTGTAAATAAATCTCATATTACTTAAATGTTAATCATATTTAGTGGATATTTTATTTCTTATGTATATTAATGCTATGGTGGTAGATTTTCCCATAAATAGTTAAATGATGTATTTTGATCTTTGCCACATGCTCAAAAGCATCGAAGCAAAATGGACGAGCTGTAATAAATTCCAGACTACACTCCTGTCTCATGCTAGCAGGCATGATGTGGGGAGACATGAATAATTTGGTGGGAATTGAAAACCAATAAACTGGGAGAAATTTTCATTTCCTTTGCTAAGTAATCATTAGCAAGGTTGCAGAGCCTCTCAGGAACGCCGGTTGCAACGTATTCACACGCTCATTCACAACTGGAGGTGATTTACATATAATTCACATACAAGCATGTCCTGAAAGATGAGGAAATTGGAGAATCTGGAGTTCAGAAACAAATCCAGGGCCATGGAGGCACCAAATCTTCTTGCTGAATCCTTATAACTCAAGCAGTACAGATATGTGCCGGGAACACAGCATTGGTCAATGATGATTAAAAAAATTAAAGAATAGC
>JAAGKR010000186.1:152983-236016 GCA_011419295.1 Clarias macrocephalus | reverse complement strand
CAGTCCGCTGAAATCTAACATTATAGTAAACTCAGACGACTTCATGTTCTACCACCAAACAACCTCGGGCGACAACACACACACACACACACACACACACACACACACACACACACACACACACACACACACACACACACGCACAAAAAAAAAAAAAAACATTAATCATTTCTTTACTGTCATTTTATGAGCCAAGCAGTGGCTCTTCTGCCCTGCCAGGATTTGAACTTTATGGTCCCTCCTGACGAGGGCAAAGCTGCAGAAAAACAGATTTTAAGTTTAAACCACATGTTAACTACTATACGTCCAAATTACCCATTATGGGCTCATGTATATTTCTTTTTCTGTTTCAGTTATGTATTATTCAATTATTGGGAGAATACAGATATCAAGATGACAACTGCTGACTCGCAGGAGGACAAAAAAAGAAAAATGTGTAAATAAATCTCATATTACTTAAATGTTCATCATATTTTGTGGATATTTTATTTCTTATGTATATTAATGCTATGGTGGTAGATTTTCCCATAAATAGTTAAATGATGTATTTTGATCTTTGCCACATGCTCAAAAGCATCGAAGCAAAATGGACGAGCTGTAATAAATTCCAGACTACACTCCTGTCTCATGCTAGCAGGCATGATGTGGGGAGACATGAATAATTTGGTGGGAATTGAAAACCAATAAACTGGGAGAAATTTTCATTTCCTTTGCTAAGTAATCATTAGCAAGGTTGCAGAGCCTCTCAGGAACGCCGGTTGCAACGTATTCACACGCTCATTCACAACTGGAGGTGATTTACATATAATTCACATACAAGCATGTCCTGAAAGATGAGGAAATTGGAGAATCTGGAGTTCAGAAACAAATCCAGGGCCATGGAGGCACCAAATCTTCTTGCTGAATCCTTATAACTCAAGCAGTACAGATATGTGCCGGGAACACAGCATTGGTCAATGATGATTAAAAAAATTAAAGAATAGCCAAAAAAAATTATACAATATGCACTACAGGAAACAAAAAATGTGTATAAATATTTTAATACAAATGTATTGCTATATGTTTTATATACAGTACAGTGGAACCTCGGATTGCGAGTAACTCGGTTAGTGTTCCACAAGACGAGCAAAGATTTTTAATACATTTTGACTTGAAAAACTCTTGGTTTACGAGTGCCGAGTTTTTTGACACACACACACACACACACACACACACACACACACACACACCGACACACACACTCTGCTCTACACAGAAACTCTGCTCTGTCGCGATTCTTTTCAAAGGTAAGGTGCTGGTTAATTTGTTTTGTTTTGTTTTATACTTTACAGCAGTGATTCCGTTAGTCTGCGCTCACGGGAGTGTCATTAGAGAGATTTCTTTTTTTCCTGTTAAAATAGTGTTTCCGTTGTGAAACTTAAAAAGCGAGGTTGGGGGAGGGAGGAGGAGTGTTACTGTATAAGACGAGGTGAGGGAAGGGGCTAATTCCACACACACACATACACAGCGCCTGCGCGCATAAATGGAAACACTTATCTGTTGGGTTTTATCTGAACTTTTTTTAAAGGTAAAGTGGTTAATTTGTTTTATTTTTACTTTATATATTGTATTAATTATTTGTCTGTATTTATTTTTTTGGGCTGTGGAATGAATTATTTGAGTTTTCATTATTTCTTATGGGAAGATAAGATTTGGTTTACGAGTGTTTTGGAATACGAGCCCACTTCCGGAACGAATTATGCTCGTAATCCACTGTATATCATTAATATTACAGTATGTCACAAACGTGAGTACACCCCTCACATCTCTGCAAATATTTAGTTATATTTTTTCATAGGACAATGCTGCATAAATGACTACTTTTCATTGTGTTAAAGAGTCAGTGTAAAGTTTGTATAGCAGTGTAAATTTATTGTCCCCTCAAAATAACTAAAAATACAGCCAATAATAGCTGAACCCCTGGCAACAACAAGTGAGTACACCACTAAGTGAAAATATGAAATGTCAATATTTTGTGCGGCCACCATCATTTTCCAGCACGGCTTGAATTCTCTTGGCCATGGAGTTCACCAGAGCTTCACAGGTTGCCACTGGAATCCTCTTCCACTCCTCCATCACAACATCACAGAGGTGGTGGACATTTGACGCCTTGTGCTCCTCCACCTTCCTTTTCAGGATGCCCCGGACGTGTTCTATGGGGTTTAGGTCTGGAGACATGCTTGGCCAGTCCATCACCTTTACCCTCAGCCTCTTTAGCAAGCCGGTGGTCATCTTGGAGGTGTGTTTGGGGTCATTATCATGCTGGAACACTGCTCTGTGGCCCAGTTTCCGGAGGAAGGGGATCGTGCTCTGCTCCAGGTTGTCACAGTACATGTTAGAATTCATGTTTCCCTCAATGAACTGTAGCTCCCCAATGCCAGTAGCACTCATGCAGCCCCAGATCATGACACTTCCACCACCATGTTTGACGGTAGGCAAGACACACTTGTCTTTGTACTCCTCACCTGGTTGCCACCACACACGCTTGACACCATCTGAACCAAACAGGTTTATCTTGGTCTCATCAGACCACAGGACATGGTTCCAGTAATCCTGGTCTTTAGTTTGCATGTCTGCAGTAAATTGTTTGCGAGCTTTCCTGTGCATCATCTGTAGAAGAGGCTTCCTTCTAGGACGACAACCATGCAGAGCAATTTGATGCAGTGTGCGGCGTACGGTCTGAGCACTGACAGGCTGACCTCCCATCCCATCAATCTCCGCAGCATGCTGGACGCACTCATCCGTCTGTTTTCCAAAGCCAATCTTTGGATCTGACGCTGAGAACGTGCACTCAGCTTCTTACTGTTCTGAGAAGAACCTGTCCTCTTAAAGCGCTGGATGGTCTTGGCCACTGTGCTGTAGCACAGTTGCAGCGTGTTGGCCATCTTCTTATAGCCTAGGCCATCTTTTTTTCAGGTCTTCTGAGAGTTGTTTGCCATGAGGTGCCATGTTGAACTTTCAGTGGAAGAGAGTGGAAGAGCTTTTATACCAAATTTAACTCACCTGCTATCTGGTGACACCTGAGACAGTGTAACACCAATGAGTCACATGACAAAGGAGAAGGAAAATGACTGATTGTGCTCAATTTGTACATTTTCACTTAGGGGTGTACTCACTTTTTTTTGCCAGGGGTTCAGCTATTATTGGCTGTATTTTTAGTTATTTTGAGCTATTAGTTAAAGATATAACTAAATATTAGCAGAGATGTGGGAGGTGTATTCACTTTTGTGACATACTGTATATGTGGTGTAGTGGTTAGCATTGTCACCTGCACCTCCAAGGTCGGGGTTTGTTTCCTGCCTCTGTGTGCATGGAGTTTGCATATTGTCCCTGTGCTTGGTGGGTTTCTTCCAGGTACTCCGGTTTCGTCCCACAGTCCAAAGACATGCGGATTAGGCTAACTGGTGTTCCCAAATTGCCCATAGAGTTTGAATGAGAGTGTGAGTGTGTGTGCCCTGCGATGGATTGGCACCCTGTCCAGTGTGTGCGCCAAAGTCTCCTGGGATAGGCTCCTATTGAACACACTCTCCTTTAATATTCCCCATGTTGAGGCATCAGGTGGTGTAAGATTGGGGGAATATGATGCATATGGGAAGGAATTGTTCGGCCACCTTTTTCAAAATTGGTCGCCATTCACGACCACTTCCGTATGAGCGGAAATAATACCCAACTATGAATACTTTATCCTCAGTTGAGAGAGTCATTTCCGACAACAAATGTACAATACAACTTCCTTTTCACTACTGGGAACAAGCGTTTCTGGAGCTTTGCCCCGTTGACAAACGCAAATGCACGTCTGTGATGTACGAGTTTGCGTATTGTATATTTTGGCGCGTGTATGTCTTTTTTTACACACAAAATAGGCGATGTGATGAGACCAATTTTTGGTTCATTTCAACCAAATACCCAAACATATATATATATTCAGTACTGTGCAAAAGTCTTATGCGCCATATTATCTGTAATACAAATTTTGTTATACAAGTTTATTATGTCTGCATTATTATGTACAAATCCATTCCCTACAAAGATACACTAAAAGTAATGAATAAATAACATTACAGACATGCAAATATTCTTCTGTAAAGAAAGCGACATATTACATGACAGACCAGTTTTCAGACGGGGAAAAAAATCAATAATGTAGACTTGCACGAAAATAGAAAGGATATAAAGAACTCATATTCGCCAGCATGCTCAGTAAAACCTAACAGCTGTTTTATTTATAGTACTGTGCAAAAGTCTTGGGAACATCCAAACACAAGCCATATGCAATGATGCTTTAAGAACTTCTATAAAAAGCACTAAGTAATAACATAAACAATAAATGGTCAATATTTGGTGTGGAAATTCTTTTCTTGAACATAAGCGGTAGTGTTCGATACAGATGTGCGCAGTATTCTAAGTAAAACAGCTGTTATGTTTTACTGAGCATGCTGGAGAATATGAGTTCTTTTAGTAACTTCGTCCCTGGTAACGTTTGCACAGTACTGTATATACACACGATCATGTTTGGGTATTTGGTTAAAATGAACTATAAATTCGGTTGATCACATTTCCTATTTTGAGTTGATTTTTTTGGATCACTAGCCTCAAAAGGAACACGCCTGGATCGTCACATCCTGACGGAAGCAGGATGTATTTTAGCATTGTCACACCGGTCAAGACATTTAGTCGAAAGGATGTAAGAATGTTCATGGGAACGCTAAAAACACATCCAAGATCCCCCATCCTGCTTCCTTTGATCTGCTCTGTAGGCCAGAAGTAGATATTGTTTAGATCTTTCCACTGAGGTTTTTTCAGCTTGCCATGGAAAACTTCCTTGCAGTCTGTGGTATGATACAGATGATCTTAAAGATGGTTAAACAATGCATGGCTTTAAAGATGACATTTTGGTCATTCTTTAAAGCCTGTGTTTGGCCATGTACGGATAGTTCAACATCAGGAGAAGAAAAAAAAAACCCTGTGCTGGTTCTGGAAAGATTCCTGAAACTGTGGTTTGAACACGGTTCAGTAGACTTGGTGACCTAAGTCTAAAAGTTCCATCATAACTTAATGCTAAAATTATTCATACTCAGACATGGGCAAACTATGTTTTTACATTATAGTTTTTTTTTTCAGTAGTTTATTTTGCTAGGTGCACCATACTGAGTCAAATAACTCATATAGTGAACAAAAATCTGATCGGCATGAACTATAAGTGTATAGAGACATTTGACACTGACTTAACCCCCACCTCCCAATAAAGGGAGGAATATGCAGAATAAATAGGTACATACTGTAGTACTTTTATTCTTTACTATTGTATGTATTATAGCATAAATGCCAAAGAACAATTTCAAAATGTAATAAGACTAACCTTATACTGTATGTAAATGAATTTGAAGCAAGCATTGAACTATTCATTTGATAGCGGGATCTTACGGATCAGCTATAACAATAAAATTATCATCATTAAAATCATCTAGGTTTTGGGTTCCCCTTGTGTCACTGGGTGGCTCGGTCCTCTCGGGCCTCTCGGGCCATGACTCCACAGGACCTCACAAGTGTGTGGCACCGGGGTGTCGGCAGCAGATCCTTTTGTCGCTGTAATCAGACCAGTTTGTCCGGCACATCCCATAGGTACTTAATCAGATTGGTGCAGTATATGGGGGAATTTGAAGGCTTGGTTGCTAGTCTTGGGTTCTTTGCACGCTGAGCCACATGTGTGGTAGGCTGTGGTGCACTGGGTGTTCTGGTAACTGTTTTTCTGCAATTTGTGCTAAATTTGTTCTTCTTGTGTGATTGGGCCAGACAGGCTAAACGTTGATCCAAAGGTTCTTGAGCCAAGATCTTGTCACCAGTTTAGGTTGTTCACTTCACATGTCAGTGGTTATAATATTACGATTCATCTGGTTCTATTGCAAATATATTGTTGCATGAATAGTTCTGTTTGTTTTTCGCAGCATTTTGTTCCATTCTTTGTGCCTGGAACAATTAAGAAAACTCATTGTTTCTAGTTTCATCGATTCTGGTTCAAAGGGACCTGGTTTGTAATTTCTGTATAAATAAAGTTACATCAGTTCTGTTTTTCCCTTCTCCATGCCCTGGTTGTTGTGCTCACCTGAGAAGACTTCTTATTATTGCATTTTACTTGACCCGCCAAAAAATTTCCTTTGTCTATTTTAACGTATTGCCGGGTGGCATGCCACGACTCGCTCCCAGTATTAACCGGAGGTCGGCGGAATCTTTGCCGCATGCCTTCCCTTAATTTCATAAGAGAGTTCATTTCGGATTGCGTCCACATTCCAGCGTGGGGTGATGGTGTCTTGGATCGAGCTCCTTGAATTTGCGCTTGACGTTTGCCAAGTGCTTCTGCAACGCTGCTGAAGGACTGTTCTTGAAGGTGGAGAGTTAGAATTACACTCTGGAGCTGCTTGCCAACCTGCTGCTGTTTCACGTTATGTTTGATTTCCAGTATCTCTGCTTTTACTCAATAAACATCCCCACCCCCCCATCCCCACGCATTATGAATGTATTTATGTCTAACAATTCAAGCTAAACAATATAAATTGCGTGGTATAAAAAAGAGGGTGGGGGGGGGGGGGCAGTGGATCTGAGGTTTCTGGTTTAGAGGGTATGAGGAGGGCAGTGAATGTTTGCACTCTCTTTTGACAGCGCTTCAGTCGTGCCCACTTCATGCATTTTTTTGCCAAGGCCGTTTCTAAACAAATCAAATTGCGCTGGCAGGCTGTCATCAAGTTCTCGGGTGGTGTGAACAAGCCATAATCATTTTTTGTTCCTGAATGTTTTGTTTTGGCAAGATAGGGCATTCAGAGGACAAAGTATAGAGAAACACTTTGCCAGCTACCAACATCGTCAGTCATTCGCTGATCACTTGTACAAGTTTTAAGTTGGTTTGGCTGGAAACAAATTGGAATATTATGAAAGCTTGTATTAATAACAGCTGCTTCTTTTCTAACTTTACAAGTTAGAAAAATGCTTAAATGATTCTATTTGTGCTAACTTTAATGCAACTAAAATTCTTTAAAAAATGCCTGTTTAAAACATCCCCATCAAAAAGGCTTCAAGGTTCCTTGATGTGCATTTGAAAAATTTAGCTAAATATACTGTATTTTGAGGTAATAAAGTAAAGGGTATTAATAACTGATAGATAATATTCTGTACATGGTTTTCTTGAATCACCAGGGTGCTGAAAGGCATTAATAACAAAATATTATGGCAAAATTTGTTTTGTAAAATGCTATATATCCATCTCTCACCGTTTTTCCAAATTCATAAATTATGCTTGTGGTAATGGAATAAAGTGTTAATAATATGTTAATTAAATGAATAAAATGTACTGAAAATAAATAAATAAATGCATAAATGAATTGGGGTGTTAAAATATAATGTTTTGTTTTAGAAAACCTTGTGTGTCTAAGGGGAATAATTAGCCAGCATGGGTACACGTCGGGAATTGGCATTTATTGCATTATTTATTGCAGTCAATCTAAAGTTATACATTATATAAAGAAACAAATATGTTAAGGCGTGAGTGAGTGTATGTGTGTGTGTGCCCTGCGATGGATTGGCATCCTGTCCAGAGTGTAGCCCGCCTCTTGGGATAGGCTCCAGGCCCCCCGCGACCCTGAATACAGGATAAAGCGGTATAGACAGTGAGTGAGAATACTGATGGACAAGGAGCACCAAAATAATCTTAAAAAGACATTCTATTTATATTATTATATAAAAGATATTATATTTTTAATATATTAGTATTCATTCATTCATCTTCATTTGCAGAACGTTTTGTCTGGGCTGTGATGGATCTTGAGTCTATCTTGGAAAGCAAAGCAGGAATACACCTTGAATGGGTCACCAGTCCATCACGAGACACAATCCGCAATAGCAACAATGCATAAGGGCTTTTTCAAAGTACCCGACTGACCTACTGACATTTTCTTTGGAAAAGTCGAGAACACAGAAAGATCCCATATGGGCACAGGGAGAACATGGGAAACGCCAGACAGACAGTAAGCTGAGTTCAGGATTGAACTTGGACCCTGGAGCTATGAGGTGCTACTGACTGTGACACATGCTGTATACTATTCTATGAGTTTGTGTGAATCTGTATAATTGAACCTGAACAGAACATGAAGATTTAGCATTATTGAGTTCTAACAGTCATGGCTGGTTTGTCATGCACAGTCATGCTTCTTTAAGCTCACATTTGCCAGTTTTGTTTCCTCTGGGACTGATTATAGGGCAGGTTAATGGAGCAAGTTGTTAGAGCATCTGAGACCCCTTCTTCTGCAAAAGTCGATTTCATATAGTCTACTGCAATCGCCTGGGTGTGTAATATAATTTCACATACAGGGCATTATATGAAATAAATGAAGAAAGTTTATTAGAAAGTTTTTCACTGCAGCAATGATTCTGTCCTTACAGTATAATACTATAATAGTTATTGTGTCATATTGCTGTTTTATATATTGGAATGTTAGACATGGTGTGTAACGTATTGCGCAGTTAAGTTACAAGGGACAGACGTTTTGGGACAAACAAAAGGTATATATGGTATGTTCATTAACCTGGGAGAGTACTGGGTGCTTGACGTTGTTCAGTCATAAACCTCCTGTAACTACTGAAGGGTGAAATAGATATACTGTACACTGCTAATTTGTGTACACTTTGGGGGAAAAGCCCAATCAGTGTTCATTGGAAAACAAATTGCGGATGTGTACAAAAAAAGAACTGTAGGGGCAGTTGGAAACAAGATTGGTCAGAATGCCTTTGGGAGCAGAAAGGAGTGCAAATAAATAAAACAGTTCCGTGCACTGTAGGGGTATAACTATAGACAATGTTTGGTGAGTCCTACTCCTACAATGCTGTTATAAATATTTCATTTTTTTTTTTTTTTTGCCCCCATCCACTAGCAATATTTGGGCCCAAAGAGAATGTACAAAAAGAGTACATAAACCTGGAAAGAAGAAGAAGGAGGAAGAGGAGGAGGACGAGGATGTTGGAAACATTCTGGCGCTTATGGGTATGTTTAACTCAAGAAAGTAATTTTCCAGTCATTTTATTCAACAAAGTACCAGTATTACGGACACCATAAAAGTGGAATCGTATTGTGTTTTCTGCATTGGCAAGATTTAAGCTGATTGGGTTTTCTCAGGAACCAGCCACATCAACCAGAATCAATGCATTTGCCAATTTGTCTACCAAAGATAATACCATCAAGCCAAATAATGATTACCCGCTGGTTAAATTTAACCACACGAATGAACTAAACACAATGACGAGATACCAGTTAATGGTGCATGATAAGTAGCTTCAGTCATTGCTATTACCAATTTTCATCAAGCTTCAGCTGTTCTTTACAAACCTTTTGGAAGACAAGACAATGCACTGCCAGAATTACTATATGGTGGTATTAACAGTTCTCATCATTTGGCAAAACCTGAAAAAAAAACAACTTTAAAACAGAATATCAGCATAGTTTACTTAAGCAATATCACACTCCAGTTTGTGCTGTTGTGCTTGAATATCAGCACAGCTATGATGCGGCATCACATCAGTTAACCTCCAAGGTTGAATCACAAATAGCGTTCAATGGAAAGCTAGCGTGCTATGTAGGGCGCGAGTTAGAATCACTTGTTCCACACATCAAGTCGTGCCCTTAATAGGTGATTCGACTGGAATATGAGATTCAGCGTTGAGTCGGAAGATACAGTAGTTAGCTTTGTAGCCATGGATAAAAGTACACAAACGGTTCAGAGGCTGTTTGGAACGACTTAGAAGTTCATTTACTAAGGAGGTGAAGTGTTGATTAAAGTGACACAACATTACCAGATGTGTTTTCTTGCTGAAAACGCTTCCGTGGCCTGGTTTAGAATGTGATTTTTGGCAGGCGGTTGCTCTGCCCTCTTTCCAGTTCTGTAACAGTCATACGTATAGTTAATGTGACTCTCACAGTGCTGTTAATGTTATCACCATTTGGGGTAAAAACCTGTGCGATTAAAAAAAAAACTGTGTGACAGGAGTTTTCACATCCAGGAAGGATGGAGGGAGCACTAGTTGTACTAGATGGAGAATTCAACAGTTGTATTCAGCCACAATCATTTAACACACTCTGGGTGCGGCGAGTGAACTCTCTCTCTCCGGTTTTCTCTCTGGCCTTCACTGTCTGCCAACACAAATAACCAGCCGTGTGATGCTCGACACCATCCTGCTGCCACAGAAAAAAAAAACTGACCTAATTTAAAAAATTTTTGGAAAAAAAAAAAAAAAAAGACAGCCCGGCAAATTTATCCGCTGTATGTACTATAAATTGGCATGTATAACACAACACATGGTGTATTAGATATTTATTGTGTTAAATTAGCTGAAAATGAATTTCCTGATGATGCACCCTAATATAAAATTGTATAGTCACTATACAAGTGTGTACACCAACAGGAGCTCATCTTTGACCAGGATTAGCCTCATCGTCATGCTTTTTGTCAGTGGAAAATTGATAAAACTGTCTTCCAGTTTTTTTGACCTCTTATGTTGTGGCATTCATCTGCCATCTGGCATTGTAAAACTGCAGACAGATTGCCAGACAAAATGGCACCTGGCTTAGTTTTACATCAGGTCTGATGTGACACACAATAGCTCTAGAGCGAAGCAGCACGGTTCTTTGCTGTACCATGTCACATAACATACGATAACATGCACAGACACTGGACATGAAAAGCAGAATAGGTGCTTTGTTCATGTTTTGTGTAAACAGCCCTGTTTTACTTTCTGCAGTTACAAATGTTTAATCATTCATGTATTCATTCATAAAAAATAAAAATAAAAATTGCCTTTGTGATGCATAATCTCTGCAGTGTATCTGGAGTATATCCAAGGTTGCACCGGCACACACAGACACACAGACTGCAGCTCTTTTGCAAGTTTATATCCCATATCTATGACCTTTTATTCTGCAACTGCAAGTGAATATGTCACAGTTGATTCTTGGAAATGGAATGAAATTACGATTGTGATGGGAAAATGTGCCACTAACTGTCTAAATAAACAAACTTCTATAAACTTCTTAAATAAACTTCTTTTTCAGTTCACTGACTGGACCTCATAATGAAAAGCTCGACATGAAACTTTCAGAAGTATTGTCTTTCGGGCAACTGATGCACAGAAGTGCGTATACACAGGGGCAGGCCAGTCGGAATGCTCAGAATGTCCAGAGAAAGGCATAAAAAGGTTGAGACGAGTTGGAACTAAACAAGAAATGAAACCATCATTTCTGGATCTGTTCTTAAACGTGAAGTAAAACTTTCCATTAAACTTTTGGTCCCGGAATTCTAACAGTAACCGGAGCCGAGGCTAGAAGACTACAAGCATGTTGGTTCATTTATTTGGTGTGTTTTATCTGAAAACTTAATCCAATCACTGTATTCACCTGAGCAATTAACTGCCAAAAGGCTTGTATGATATCTATAGCAGTTCTGGGATTTAATCTGCGAAAGGCAAAGCAAAAGAAGAGATAAGCCACGATGCAAATTACACCCGCCGTAAATGAATGCATTTGTCAAAGAGGCCACAAACTGTATGACGACAAAAAGCCCCAAAAATGTGATTATGAAGCCCATTCATCCTAATCATGATTGTAGCCTCCATGAAAGGGTTTAAGAAGAACAATAATATGTCTGAACATCATTTTCAACGTCTTATGGAGCTATTGTGTGGGACATTCTATCACTAGTCACAAAAAGGTCTTTATCCACTTCACAGATTCGGCCCATTTATAACTTGTAATTGAACACTTTTCATTTTGAGAACAAATTTCCATGCATGGTTTAGAGCATGTAAGTGATTCCTTAATCTGTACCCACGTTCACTACTCTCAGCAGGGATGAGCCAAGCCTCTCCAAGACGTCCATAACCTTTTGTTTAAGATCTCTGAACTGCATACTCGAGCAAGGCACGCCTGGTGTTCAGTTGCAATCTGCTTGTTTAGTTTGGCACTAAAGCTATTAGCCTCATGTGTACCGAACAAGTAATGGAAATCAGCCTCACCCAAATCCTTTTCTATAAATAAAGTATCTGTATCGAATCACATCCAGTTTGTGATTCGTAAATGTCTGTATGTCACATGACTTGCTGATGTGCTTTTGTATGACTTGTATTAAAAGTATGACTTAAGATTATACATTTATTAGGACATAATTCTATACATTTTTTGGGAAAGGAAACTTTTTGTCTCAGTAAAGGCTCCCCTAGAGCTAGCTCCAAAGGTTTGATGATTGAGCTTGAAGTCATTAGAATCAAAAGTTGTCATTTTTATATTTTATTGGTCACACACAAAACCATACACTGTATCATGTACAGTTACATAAAGCACATAAAACTATTTATTGTGTGGAAGTAGAAAAAGCTAATACAGTATATACAGTGTATATATACATAGACATGTTATATATATAACATGTCTATATTTTGATGGAAATGTGGAATGTGTTCTTCAAACTTTGTGGTCATCAAAACACACACACACACACACACACACACACACACACACACACACACACACACACACACACACACACACACACACACACACATATATGTGTATATATACACACACATACAGGCTGTAATTGCTGCAAAAGTTGTTTTTTGATGACCACAAAGTTTGAAGAACACATTCCACATTTCCATCAAAATCATTATTTCTAACACTGAAAATGTCTTGCTATATTTTCTATTCAGACTAATTTCGTGTTTTCTTGGAAAACAATAACATGTCTAAGTGATCCCAAAATTGATTGTAAACGTTTGTATATATAGATGGCAGAAAAATATGGACTACAGTCTACAGACTATATCTGAAACAAAATGCAGAAATCTCCTCACATATTTACAGCTTATATACATTTATAATATAGATATTATAAGATTATATACACCAATCAGCCCAAACACTAACACATCTGCCACATATATCGAATAACATTGATTATCAATTATACACCAGTAAACTGGTAACAGGATCATGAGCAATTATGGCTCATTTAAACCTGCAGGGACTGAAGTCTAGCCAGTCTGGTCTCATCCCACAGAAAAGCCAATATAGCACAAATGAAAAGCTGAAAAATGAAAAATGTTCATTTTGACCACCACAGAAAGATGTCAGAACACTAAATGCATCGCAGCCTGCCAAAATTGGGCCATATGTTCAAGATTGTTGATCTGGCCTCCAAGTTTCCCAAGCATCCATACTGGACATACAAATACAAGTTTGATCCAACCCACAATCCACAGCACTCAAAGAACTGCCACTAACATCCTGGTCTCAGACCCCACATGGCTTCTAGGTAATAAGTATGCACACTTTTGACATATTTCTCAAGATATTCAGATAAGTGTGATGTTGAGTTTTTTTTTATGATTTAGAATACTGTGTTTGAAATAAAAGATGTTTACCTATGCTGTTCTCAAATGGAAATTTGCAGCTCATTTGGGACTTATTTTTCAACTTCGCTTCTTTCATTCTGAGTGCATTTGCCAAGAATGGACATGAGCAATACTCTAAATTTATTTACAGTTATGCACTTTTGGAGACAGATGGCTGTGGTGCATTAAGGACTTATGCGCTGTGTTTTCCTTCTTCACACCCAGAGTTTTTAGGATAGACCACATACATCTTTAGGATTCCTTTTAATCTTATTCATTTATTCATCTGCAGTAAGCTCTTGGTGATAATCTTAGTATCTTGATGGATTTGGAGGTGGAAGACAGGAATTCACTTTGGACAGGATGCCAATCCATCACAGTAATCCATCTTCTTCCAAAGTCCCTAATTTTGTTGAAATATGAAGGAGCACACACAAATTTGCACACTCGTCATCACAAAAGCGCGGTGAGGGAAACCCACATGGACATGGGTTGAGGATGGGAACCTTTGCACAGAGAGTAACCCAAGTGTAAGGACCAGACCCTGGAGATCCTGGAGCTGTGATGTGCCGATGCTATCTGCTGCAACTATGATGCTCTCCAATGAACAATTGCCCAAATTAACTGCAGAGGCAGTCCACAATTACTGTTTATAGTTTATGTAATTTTTGCACAACAACTCTTAACTTCTACCCCATTCCAGATGCAGTAATCCATGCGGTTTCCATCACTTTAAATTATGTTTAAAAACCTATTTGCAGCCAATTAATGCAGCATTTGGAATTTTCATCTGACCCAGTTAAATAGTGTTGCAATGTAGCATTAATATCATCTCCAGCGATGTGTCAGAGCTATAAATCAAATAAGTGGTTTGGAAAATTCCAAATGCAAAATAATAAAAATCTGTGATGGCTTATTTCAAAGTTCTTGCCAGTAATACATGTCCTCTCCCCAGCAGGTCTTCATCCTAACTCGCAAAACAAAGGTGCCTTTGACACTTTTATGTGCCCTAGTTTTTTTTTTTTGGACAGTGCTATTTATCACTAACTGAGAAGTTCAGCGCTGGACTTTCAGAAAGAACCTGGCAAAGTGTAGGAAATCTCTTAAATCACACTGAAATGGATTTTCTTCTCATCAAGAAACAGAATATGGATCAATTAAGTTGCACTAATAGTATTAATCTTAGAATTGCATTTCTGTTCTGACAATTAGTAGGTCAGGTTCTGACTGGAAGGATGTGTTCAAGTCTCATGAGGAGACACGTTTGGGTCTCTCCAGGAACCTCTTCTTGAGGAGCAGCACTCTTTCCTTTTTCTTTAAATTTATATATATATATTTAAATATTCATAAGTAAAAAGTCTGAGCTTGTATTTTAGGAAAATGTTTAATGATGTTCAGTGGAGGGTTAAAAAAGAAGCACAGAAAGTTATGTAATAACTGCAGCTCTTTTGTAAAACTCCTCAAAGAGTCCTCATAGTTTTTGGAAAGGTTCCTGTAAGGTTGATTACCCAGTGCTATATAAAAATAAAATAAAAAATTGGAGAGGAGCATGTCTGGGCATTCTCCTCTGATCTCTCTCATCACCAAGGCTTTTCTGCTCACAGAACTGTTGCTTGTCTAATTAACGCACAAGGAGTGTTCAAGTCAAACCTGGACTTTTGATTGTGCAGAATAACAGAACACAGTCATTAGAGGAAAACCAAACCACTGTTTTCTTGGTGTGCTGGAGCCATGATCGGACTTCCTGCTTCAAATCTGAAACACTCCTTGAAAATCACTTGAAGCGAAGTCAGACTTGTATGGGAGATGTGGCAATAACAATTAGGTGTTCCTAAATGGTTTTGTATACAGTTCCCACAGACAGACGTGTCTCTTCTTGACAAATTATACATGGATTTTTAAGCGTGAGGCGTTCCACTGGTTAAATGTTCACAGAACCGACGGCACTGGGCTCCTAGCCACCTCAGTCGGGATTGTCATTCACGGACATACAGCCTTCTTTAAAATGTTTGCACTGTTCAAATGTTTTACTGCATCTAAGAGTCTCATCACCATACTGTGCTTAAATTCTTCTGTAAATGCCAATCAGTTTTAAGCTTTGATTCATGAAAAAAAAAAAATCTGTTGTTTTATTTTTCACACCATCCTGTTAACTTTAGAAACTGTTATAATTTGAAAAATCAGAAGAAATACTGTAATTCACAAATCAGCTGAACTGGATCACTTTTTTCCCCATTCTGATGTTTGTTGTGCATATTATTTAAAACTTTTGACCCCATATCTGCACTTTTTTTTTTTTTTTTTTTACATTATACATTGGCTATAACTGCATAAATGAGCAAAGATACAAGTCCTCTAAGTAATTGTATGTGCAATGTAAAGGTTCCCATAATAGCATGGGAAAGATAGCAGAAACCATTGCTTATACATTATACCAGTATACCTTTTATACATATATAAAATTTCAATTTTCCATTATGTTATTTCTTTAGTGAAAGTAAATATGGTGATGAAGGTTACAGGTGAGATTGGGGTAAATATGGAGGCCAGGTAAACAAGGTAAAAAGTAATGATGAATATCAAGGAATTGACCAGACAATTAAATTTTAAATATATACATGAGCATCAATAGACCCAATAACTGTATTTGTCTTAATAAAAGAAATGACATAATGAACTTAGAGAGGACATCGAGCATGAGAATGCATAGTGATTTCTAGGAGAAATAACAAATAACCTTCCTCTGTGAGCCAAGAAAATCTTTCCTCTGAATCAATTTGGTGTGAATTGTTAATTAACACCTTTATATCAATAGATCTGACGCCTTGAAGGAAATTGTGTGTGCACCATGAAGGACTCTGAAACTCCAATGTTCTCAGCCAGAGAAGGACCTCTTTAGGACACAAAAAGAAAAAAACTCTCGAGGAATATGTTGATTTTATTGTTACATTTGTCATTGGCGGATGATTTTATCAAGGGCAGGATTGCAAAAATAGAGAAAAGCTAAAACGATATGAAGTGCATGAAGAATGTGTTTTTGCAAATGCTGTATTTTGATGCTAGAGTGGAGTACTCAAGTAATGCATGACAACGCAAAGAAGTACAAAGGAGTGTTGTTTTTCTTCAAGGATTGGTTATAACCAGCCGTTTGGAGTGATGACGGGAGATTATCCGACCACTGAGTAAACAGGACACTAAAGTAGCGGGATCTTGCTTTAACAAGCATATTCAATCTTAGCGATGGACATTCAGGGCACCCCGGAGATAAAGATTTACCATGTCATGCTGTGAACCGAGGTTTGCAGCTAATGCGCTAATGAGCCCTTTGAACACTGAGATGCATGGAGAGGAAATCAAGAAAGAGCTCATCAAGCAGGTGAGCAGCAGCATACTGAATGCTTTTTAAATGAGATATAGCAGCCAGCAAGTAGGTCAGCGAGTAGTCTGGAGATTCTATCAGTAATGAGAGGTTTATGATCTCAATGTTATGATGAAGACGTATGAACCATCTAGTAATAGATGTGATCTTATTAGAGAAGCATGTAGAATCACACCCAGATTCTTAGCTGTGTGACAAGATAGTTAAAGGTTCTGTTTTGTGAAGATCTGGCTTCTAATGAGGTGTCTCATAGACATGGAGTTTGCGTGTTCTCCAATACTCCTCCAAGTTTCCTCCTCAGCCCAAAGACATACGGATTAGGTTAATTGGCTTTCCGTTTTGTGTGTGTGTGTGTGTGTGTGTGTGTGTGCGCCCTGCAATGTATTGGCACCCTCTCCAGGTTCCTTCAAAACCAGGGTCCTGTTTGCTCTGAAAGGACGTGCACAAATTCTGTGGCCCAATCAAAATCACCCAGCATTGGTGAAATGAATACCAGCCCCGCTGTACCCTTTCCACCAGATCTTTCCACTAGCAATAACCTTTCCCTGGCAGCACAGAGAACACTTTAGCACCCGTGAGAGCCAGGTCTCAAATCTTCCTGTTTTTAATCTACAAAAATACATAGCTCTGTCTTTCCAGAGGTGGTAATAGCTGATAGAAGAGAGCCGCTACTCCTCACATAAATAAGCACAACTGTGCCGAAGCAGCTATTAGAGCGCATTCAACAGTGCTGTTTGTTTGTGATAGAGTAGCGGCATTGGGTAATTTCCCCAAATGCAGGATGTGAATCGGGGCGCCTTGTCCAGGTTGACTCATCCCACTGGATAGGTCCCGCCAGCACTGATCTAAACCATCCAGAAGCCTTTTGTTTTTATTGCTGTCTCTGTTTTGTGTAGCAGCAGCCACTGAGCATTCTGGTCATTGTTAACATGAGCTCTCAGGGCGACTGCTCTTCATTTGCACAAAGCCATTAATGCAAGGCCATCTGGAGATCTGTGTCTTGTTATGCTAATGAAATACGGAAAATACAAGAAAGCCAAAAAAAAAATAGAGTTGTGATCCACAGTGGTCGATCAGGGTGTTTGTTGCTGGAGAACTGAGGACATAGTACTAGAATTGTTAAATTGGAAGAACAAACAACATTTAATTGTGTTCAAAGTAGTTTACAAATGAGAGCAAAAATATGTAAGGAAAAGGTGTTACACAGAAGAATATTAAGGATATAATCTTCTGAGTAAAAGAAGGCTAACTCACGATAATAAAGATATTACACTGTAAATATTCATCTAAACAGTGTGTCTTTAGTCAGCACCAAATCCTGGTCAAGGTCCTGGTACTGTAGATCCAGAGCCTATCCTGGGAATGCTCAGCATGAGGTAATACACCGTGGATGGAATACCAGTTCTTCACAGAGCACCACACATACACACAAATTCACACTCAACGTCACCTTAGGATCATGTAAAGTTGCCAGTTGTCCTACTCGCATGTTTTCGAGATTGGTGAAAACCGGAGAACCTGGAAGAACGTGAAACGAACAATCGAGCAAATCTGGGTTAGACTGTAACCAGGGCTTGATTTGAAGGGGGATGCGTGAAAATGGCGTCACTCCAGTTTGAAAAAAATGACACAAACCATCCCCTCTGTAAAACCACCACCCTCCTTCCCGTCCCCTTTAGATGAATAATGCTGTGTATTACGTAAAATTTGTCATGAAAGCGAAATATTAAAACTCTCTACATATGATCATCTACAAACTATACTGTAAATAACGGCGACCAGCCAATCAGAATTCAATATTGTAACGGGCTGCTCACAAGCTCATGCAAGTTTGCATCATTTTTTGTGCTGTCTGCATTTTTGCAATGGCCAAGAGCTCAAGGCTCAAGCACAGCTTTTGACATATTTCAAAATGAAGAGAACTGAAGGTATGATACATACGCACAAATCCTGTCAGCAGAGACGCGATGAAAACGAAGGATTTAGTTTACTACCAGAGTTTTCAGAAATGACTGACAGCTTTAATAGATGCGTTCTTTACCCAATTTGTGTAATTTAAGGAAGAGGATTTGTTTTGGTGGCTTTACTCACATGCTTGGGTGTTTGTTTTGATGGCCCCAAGATTTAATTAAGCTTATATTTTCTTAATAAAACTGAAATTTGACTAAAATTTGACATATTTCACTATCATTGTATATGGATAGTTATTGGTCCCCCCCTCCCCCCCAAAATACTTGACCACACCATCCCCCTTGAATTTCTTTTACAATTTGACCAATGACTGTAACCCAACGTTGGGATCAAACCAACCTGAAGCATGGAAAGTAGTAAATATGACAGTTACTGTTAAAACAAAATTCGTCAATTACCACAAAAGAACACACAGACATAGTGCATCGGTGTTTAATGACGTACTAAGAGCCAGGCTAAAATAGAAGAGGTGAGAACAAATGCAGGAAAATGGATGACAGGAAAACTGGTCATTTCTCCCCATTCTTTCCTCCTACAACCTTTTGTGTCACTTCCTCTCATTAAATCCCAGTTGACCTTTACTAGTGACATCTGTGTACAAATGGGAGAATGAGACACCATTGCACAAGTGCATGACCAAGATCTTGAGTGCCTCTTACAACACGCTCAGACTCAGCAAAAGTGGCTCTACTAACTACACCCAACAATTTGAGGTAACTTAACATTGTCAACCTTTGATAAGGTTTTCATCACATATACCTTTTGTCATGATTTATTAGAAGTCAGAATATGGCCTCTCTGATATTTCCAAATGATCAAACATCATTTTAAGTAGAACTCTTAAAAAATATTTGGTTCTTACAATTAGAATTGATGCTTCTTACTATGCACTCTCCAGAGCGCGGGGAAAAAAAAATAAAAAAAAATAAAAAAGAAAAACCTGACTCTGGGTTTTTAAATCTAGCTTTAATTTATTTGCAGCAGACGGTGCATGTGTGAGAGATGAAAGGAGAAGTGCTGAAAAAGCACAAACGTTATAATCCGCTAGGTTATAAAAGAGCATCTGTTCCGATAATAAGGTGCAATAAATAGGTGTTACCTCTGGAAATCTGAGATGAAATTTTTATTTTGCTTGTTGTCAGATTTCGGTGCTGAACTTTACAGGCAATAACACATAGCAGCCTGAGGCCGGGGTGAAAAAACTAGTAAAACGAAGGCCTATGAGAGACAATTTATATACCACTACATTGAAGACTGAAATACATCAAGAAACACATTACTGTCTCTAAGGCAAGAAGTCTGCTCAAATCCAAACCACAGGTTGTTGTTTCTTTCAATGGACTGTAGCTGAAGAACTCAAAGTCTCTGACCCAAGCGTCTAAAAGTTTTTAAACAGTCTGGGATGTTAACTGGTTTATTCTTCAGTGTAGCTCATCCATCAGTCCTGTCATAAGCCTGGATATCACACTCAATGAATTGCTTATATAATCCGAATGAAACGATGATCCAGCCCTGGTCCATTACCAACTATGCCTTTGAACCAGTCAATGTGTGATTGCCTTACTGTGATTTTGACATTTTGTCCAAAGCTCCTGCTGATTTCCTGGCTCCTCCGTGCACAGTTTGAGAGTCCAGATAAAGATTGAGTCCTGTGAACTAGACAATTAAGTCTTTACTTGGTAATCATCATCTTTACATTACAATCACTGCATTTGGAAGCCGCCCTTAGCCAGAGCGACTTACAGAAATTCTTTGAAACCTCTAGCAACATAAAAAAAAAAACTGATACAGGTTCACTAGGTACTATAGCCAGAAATGCATACACTGCATTTCAGGAACTGCAATTATAGGTAGATCTTTAGATGTTGTTTGAAGTCTGCTAGTGATGCGGCTGTTCAGACTTCATGAAAAGTTAATTTCAGCACCTAGCTGCTAGAAGAGAGTCAACAAGAGTCTTGATGCATCCTTTCCTTGTACCCTGGAAGATGGTGGGATCAATCTAGCAGTGCTAGATGATAAGAGGTATCATTGTGCAGTGTGTGATGTGGTGTGATAACTGAGGTAAGAGGGTACTGGGCTATTTTGACTTTGTAGGAAATGATCAGTGTTTTAAATCTGATACATTCAGCTGCTGGAATCCAGTGGAAGGAGTGTAGCAATGGGGTGATTTGAGAGAACATAGGTATGTCAAAAACAAATTGTACAGTTGCATTTTAGGTCTGTTATAGATGTTGAATGGCTCAGACGCTGCCCTGCCAGGAGCGGCTAGCAGTAGTACAGTCTCAAAATAACAAGAGACTGAACATGCACCTGTGTTGATAGAAACCGACAAATTCTTTGTTGATGTCATTAAGGAGAGATCACAGAGCTGTCCACAGGATGACAAGATCCTGACAGGGGGATGAATCACATGGGATGAACAGCAATACAGTTTTGCTGGGATTTTTTTTCCAGTTCAGTTTTGCTGCAGTTTCAACTGATTAGCAGCCACCCATGATGTGGTGTCCACCAGATCTAAGTGGGCGAAGATGTGAAGGAAGGAAGAGGATGAGTTGAGTGTCATACACATAGTGGAAGTAGTGAGGTGAGGATTTTGAGGAGCAAACAGAAACAGAAAATTTTGGCTGATACAGCAGTGTGTAGCTCCTGACTGATGGCCAAAAAGTCTGTGGTTTATGTGGAATGTGTAACTTTGAAATAAATATGGTTATGATCTTGAAAATTATTTCTGTGAGAGGTTGTAAATTTTACTGTTGAATGTAGACAGTACATTTATTGGTTTTAGAAAGAAAAGAGAAAAAAAATTACCATTTGATAGTTTCTGATGTCTGATTTTAGTGTATGAGCTGGGGTACAAGTGAGGGTCTATAAGGTTATGTATTGAAGAAAAAATGTGAAACTTGCAAGAATCTTACACAGAGACTTCCTGAATGCAGTCTTAGCAGAAGTCGCTTTTTGATTAGAATAAGACACAAGGTATTTGGCAAGTTGTAGCCCATGTAATAGCTGAGGAGCAGGGCAACAAATCAATAACTAACATTAATTAATTTGTCTTAAGCATAGTATCACATATTTCCCTTTCATTCTTAACACGTTTTAAAAATAAGAGCATTTAGTAAATAAGTAAGAGCATTTCCATATGCAAACAATGTGATGAGAACCAATCAGAAAAAGGCTTGAATTTGCTCAGTAGAATAAAGATCAAACTCTGGAAAAAGGTCACAGGGTCTGATGCGGTCAGATTGAGCCTATTCCAGAGCAATAGGCATGTCAGAGTAAGAAGGGGAGCAAAAGAAGTGATGCATCCATTATGCATACTGTCACTATACAAGGCAGTTTTATGATCTGGGCTTGGTTCAGTTGGTCAGGTCTAAACTCAGCAGTTTTACAGTATGTGGCAATAGAATGAAGTCGGCTGATGAACTGAATTTACTGAATGACCTTGTTATCACATCAACAAAGTCTTTCTTCCCTGACGGCACTGGATTATTCCAGAACTCAAATTGTGTAAAAATGGTTCTGGGAGCATTAGGAATAATTTTCACACATGTATAATTCTTTTGGATTAATAGAGAAGTTCCCACTCTTTGTTAAAGTAATTTTAGAAAAAACATTTGCTCGACAGATGGGATGATGTTGCAGAGGTCATAGTGACATATGAGCTAACGAGAGCTAAAATGACAACACAAACTGACCTGATGTACTTACCGAGGCCAAAACTCAGTGACAGACTCCAGAATAGGTAACATTTTACATATTTTCAAATAAAGAAAATATACAATTAGGAAAAGAGTACTTTATATAATTGGGTTTATAAATCAATACAGAAATAAGAATTCATTTTTAAAAATGTTATCAGATTTTTACTTTGTAATCTTAATTAAAAGCAATATAGATAGCATATATGGTTAATATTTGCCTCTGTTGGATCACATTTATTATTAAGAATGCTATTCATATTTTCGATAAAATAAAATCCAGTTTTAATTCGATAATTAAAAATCAAGATTTTGGTGTTGGGAAAGTATGTTTATATTAAACAAATGAAATTAAGTTTTTAATCACTAATGATGTATATTTTTTAACTTAATTTGAAAATGAGCAGGGTGACTTGGTTCGATTCGTTTCTCGTGTCTGTTCTCCCTGTGCTTGGTGGGATTCCATGGGGTACTCTGTTTTATTACCACAGTCCTAAAACGTGCAGATTAGGCTAATTACCTATTTAAATTTGCCCCTTACGTGTGTGTGTCCTGGGATAGGCTCCAGGGCCCCTGAGACCCTGTACACAGGATAAGCGGTATAGATTGGACACATTGGACACATTGAAGAGATTCAGTATCCATGTCAGTCTACACAACACATACCCTATCCATGCCACCTTATTTAACACATAAAGGGCAGAGTTTAACTGTGTATATTGCACTTGATGCATGTATACTGTTTATTTCAGGCTGCCCACTGGTTCGATTTTGGAGCTGGCTGTTGGTCAGTGTCATCCTCTGCAACAGCATGCACAAAGCGTGAAACAATTAATCACAACATTTTTCTTTTAGTAAATATAAAAAACAGGTCCTACAGGCCTGAATACCATACGAGGGTTAAAAAACAGACATTACCACCAGATGTGCTGCTAATATGGAAAACTTTATACTCTTTTAACATAATGTTAGTCACTATGGATAACGAGAAATATATAATAAATATGTTCTAATCTGTCCCAAAATAGTTTCTGCATGTTTCTATTTTTGAGGCAGCACGATCTCTTGGTACTTAGCACTGTCGATTCTGTTGATTTTTCACTCTGGCACAGAGTCGTGACGTCATTGACGTCGGCCAGGACAGGATTTCCGCTTTTACAGGAAGTCTTATATTTGGCCTAGATGCTGCAGGAGAAATGGCTGCTCCCATTGTGTATGGCTAAGCTAGCTTTCTTTTGGATCGATATTATTTTATTTAAAAAGGTCGAATACTTTACGAAAGGCGTATTTGCGGTAAGCATTTATCTTAAAATGTTAGCCATTTATTTTTAGCGTGCGTTTTAAATTGTCAAGTGAAGAAACAAAGCGATAACTTATAGCGACATTTACCTAGCTAACGCCATATTGGCGAGCTTATTAGCTTGTTTGCTTTCAATTTAGCTTGAATTAGTTAGCCAGGTTACTGAATTATTCGTTAAAAAAGTGTAGCTTAATTTTCCTCGTGCGTTGTGATTCAACGTTAGTAGTACAGCGGATCAATGCCTGAGCAAGGCCCGAGAATGAACGGCTTCTCCCTGGGCGAGCTGTGCTGGTTGTTCTGCTGCCCGCCCTGCCCGAGCCGCATCGCCGCTAAGCTGGCCTTCCTGCCGCCGGAGCCGACGTACTCGGTGCACACGGATCCCGAGGGCGCGTGCAGCCTGCACCTGAGCGAGCGCGCGGATTGGCAGTACTCCCAGCGCGAGCTGGACGCCGTGGAGGTGTTCGGCACGCGCACGAGCCGCGGGAACCGCGTGCTCTGCATGTTTGTGCGCTGCGCGCCCAGTAGCCGCTACACGCTGCTGTTCTCGCACGGGAACGCCGTGGACCTCGGCCAGATGTGCAGCTTCTACATCGGCCTCGGATCGCGCATCAACTGCAACGTGTTCTCCTACGATTACTCCGGGTACGGCGTGAGCACCGGGAAACCGTCCGAGAAGAACCTGTACGCTGACATCGAGGCGGCCTGGCAGGTGCTCAGGACAAAGTGAGTGCAGTCACAGCATCACATGTACATCACTGTCCAGCGTGTCTGCCTGCCATGAAATCACTCACTCACCACTCACTCATCATCTATAGCGCTTTATCCTGTATACAGGTTTGCTGGGGGCTTGGAGTATATCCCAGGAGACTTAGGGTAGGAGGCGACGTACACCCTGGATGGGGTGCCAATCCATTCGGATGGCACACACACTCCCTCTCATTCACACGCTATGGCCAATTTGGGAACGCCAATTAGTCTATTCTGCATGTCTTTTGGACTGTGGGAGGAAACTGGAGCACCTGGAGGAAACCCACCAAGCACAGGGAAAACATGAAAACTCCTGCAATGAAGTCATCCCACAATTTTATATTCTTAGGAGTCAATGTACAGCCGTAACACACATCAATGTAAAACCCTGCTGTTAACATTTAATCAATGCCCCCTATTTATCATCAGTTATTTATATTAATGCGAAGTCTGATTTGTGGTCTGATTCCACACGACTGCAGGCAAGTTAGATTAATTTCAGCACCTTAGGACCGACTGTTATTTTAAACTGATAAATTAACAGATCCAAACCCGAAACTGATCTGCACTGGTTGCTGCAGTAACAACATCAGAGCTGTGTGAACACTGTGCCACGTGTGTTGTGTGACGTCATTTGTTGACAGATAAGATTAAGAGGCGAGAGATCACATCTCACTTCTCAGGTCAAGGTGTTACTGCAGTCGGTGTGCAGAACATCTCCTTCGCACCTGACAGTATTAGTGTACCCTCTCATTTTTCAACCATAAATCCATGTCCACATCATATGATGGTGTGGACTCGAAATTCGGCATCATATTTTGAGTTTTAAGTCAGATTTTAATGGGCAGATCTTCCAGACTAAGGCAAATCTTTAGGAAGCTGCTTTCTAAGCATCTCTGGATATGGTTCAAAATCGCATTTGCAGAATTTTTATTTATTTATTAAATTGTTTGGACTACACAAAATCATAATCTTATTCTAAACCGATTTCAATCTTGACATGCCAAAAAACAGGTTCGGACTGAAAGTCTGAACAAAGGCCTAATTGGTACTTAATGCGGATCGGTTTTTGTGTGTGCCTGGCAATGCGTCCCATTCAGTCAAAAGAGTGTTTGTGGGTGTCAGCCAAGGGTTTCGGATGAGAAGGCCTGGAACGCAGTCACGGTTCCAGTTTATCAAAGCTGTTCAGTAAGATTGAGGTGACTGCTCTGTGCAGGTTGCTTGAGTATCTCCGCACCAACCTCGTCTTTATGTGCACAGGGGCCTTCTCATGGTGGAGCAGGAAAGCACCTCCCATAAACTGCTGGCAATTTTTTAAAACCAATTTTTGAATTGTTTAAAAGAAGTGTATTCTACAGCATTAACATTACCATTATCGCTTCTCTGTCGAACTTTCCTTTAGGCACACTGCATTCCGAAAGGTAGTGTTCCCCTGGCGTTCGTCAAACTCTGTTTTGTCCATCATATTACCATGTAGTGAAGATTGATCGATCTAGCATCCACTGACAGAGCACTTTAAACCACTCCAGCTGGAATTTCACTGGAGTTATTTTAAGCATGTGTACAGGTGCTCAGCTATGATGCCCAATTGCAGTTTGGAAATGTATTTAAAAGGTGATTTTTAACATGCTTTTGTTTCTAGACTGTTCCTTTTAATAGTCATAACTTATCAGGGCAGATCTGCAGTGGAGAAACCTTACAAACCTGATTTGTAAAGTTTCTGCGCTGCTGGGTATAGGAGGTACCCTGTGACCGTGGTAGCTTTGGAGTACAAAGTTTTCATTATGCCCTGTTCTACTGCCAGTGCACTCAAAGGGCACTCAGTCCGTTTGAATGTCTTTCCCGTGAACATTCAACAAGTGTAATCCCCTGATCCTTAAAAACTGACAGAAGTTGTCGACAGCTTATGGAGGAGATGGGTTTGTCTGTGGGAACTGTGCACACAATCATTTACAAACACCACTTGCATATTACAAGAACTCGGCTTGAAGTTATTGCCACATCCCCTGTACAGTCCTGACCTCGGTCTAAGCCAATTCCACATTTGTGCCTTTTAATGGAGTTCCTGATAGCCCAGCATTTCAGATGTGAAGCCGGCAGTCCGATCATGACCCCTGGCATACTGAGAGAACCTTCTACCTTGATGGTTAGTGAAACTGGGATAGAAGTGCATGAGTGTAGCAGGGTATAATATAGAGAAATAAAGAGATGTTCTGTTATTCTGCACAATCAAAAGTCCCGGTTTGGCTTGAAACCCCCACTTACATCATAAGTGGTTCATAATAAAAGGCTGTGGAAAGGATGCAGTTGGACATTTGCATTATATTAACAACAGCTGCGAAATCCTTGGATTTGCAGCATCTTAATGCGTCCAGTGAATTCATCCAACCACATGTCTAATGCATTGTTATTGATCACACAAGAATGGTTAGAATCATTTTGATATTTTAAGCCACTGTGATGTTGTGATCATCAAACAAAATATAGTTCAGTCATGGTTTGATTTAGTTATAAGCTCATTTTCTTTTGGTATCCTTCATTTAAAAAGAAAAAAAAAGGCTGCTCCTAGTAGTTAATGGTGGCAGTCATTAGTCAGCATGTGAAGTGAAGTTCCTACAGCATGATCAATCTATAACTTGATTAAACAGCTTGGACATAAACCTCAGCCAGCTAGGTGAGAAGACTTTCAATGTTATACTAACCTAGCCCATTAAACCTAGCAGATCTTAATCGGTATATTGTTTTTGATGATCTGCCGTAGTCAGTCATCGAGCCTGGACACTAGGCCTGCTCGATTATGGCCAAAATTGTAATCATGATTATTTTGATTAATATTGAGTTCACAATTATGATTATCCGTTGACTGTGGAACTGGAAAAACCAAGTAAAAAATGAATATTAAATAAATGTAACACACTGTATGTATAATCATGGTTTATGTTTACATACACTTGTATTTAATGGTGTGTGTTGAGAGATAGTTAGGTTCACTTTATGCCACCTGATCAGCGCTGACACGACGACACCTCTGAAGACTCGCTGTGGTATTTAGCACCAAGACGTTAGTAGCAGATACTTTAAGTATCACATAACACTTACTTGAAGTGTTTACCAGTTTCTTGAATCCCTGATGGCTAACAGTGCTAATTGGGCATGTGTTTTGCTAGGAAAAATGTGACGGTATCTATTATTTCTTTATGCCTCTGAAAGTTGGATGGGAAGGTGGTTGCATTATCAAGAAAGCCCTCACTTGATGAATGTGCCGCGGTTTTATTCGTCAACCTCCTTTAACTGAATTGAATTTACCTTTCCTGTTGACCAGAGTTTCTCTTCCTTCCATCTTTTCTCAAGCCAAACCAAAGATTCCATGAAATAAAATGGTTCATTCGATAGCAAAACCTGTCACATTGCTAAGCCAATTTGCTCTTTTGGCTCTTCTGTAGTAATTAACCTGGCTGCTTGTATGACAGATACTACTAGGTTTTGCTCACAAGTGGATTATCTTGTTGTGTAGAATCTTTGGCTGAACCAAATATTTAGATCTTTTAGTAAGGTGTGAGAGCACATCGCTATAAAGCAAATGGATGTGCTGGATTTATAACACAAAAACGGAAAGGTTACTGTGGAACGGAATGCGGAACAGTAATTGTTTATTCTCGGTTATCTCGTTTTCATAATTGTTGAAAGCCAATAATTGTAATTGAAATCGAAATTCAATTAATTGCACAGCCCTATTGGACACCTTACTGTGTTTGAGGCCACGGTACAAAAGACATGCAGATAGAAGCATGACAAGAGTTTTTCACAGCCATCAGCTTTTTATCTGTGACATTTGATGGAATGTATATTATATTCACGGATGAGTTGTTGCCTCGTGTGATAAATTCTTAGATTCTTATATTGTTTTTATTCATCTGCTTCCTCTTAAGGTTTCTTCCTCATAACATCCCGTTGATTTGGTCAAGAAAGCACTTACTCTCAGATTTCCCCATGTTACAGTAGACCTACGTCAGGAAGCCCTGATGACCGGCATGCAGAGATTTGAGTGACATGAGTCGAGAATGGCTGTCGTGTGAAGGGATAATTAGAGCTATGCAGAAGTCTGTGGGAAAATTCCACAACAAAAGGATCTAGGAATGGGGCTGGATCTTTTATTGAGCTCTCACAGATCAATGCAGCACTAGTCATCAGTCTGTCTGCATATGCACATTACAAAGTCTAGATGGAGGAAGAGAGAGTAGTGTTGCTGAGAAACAAGAGTAATTCCTTGATTTAGAACACACACACCCCCATGCAGTTTTTAAGCAGTCTCCTTCATCACCTGGTGTTCATCGAACTGACAAGTGGAAATTTGTGGGGCTTTAAACTTGGCAACTGGAGTCAGAGGTCACATGCTAATGGATGAGTTTTCTACATACTAAGCATGTGCAGTTCATATGACAGCTGATGGGCAATTTTAATGCAAATGTCAACCTATGCCATGTAATGTCAACACAGAAGCAGCGCACACCTGTGCAGCAACATGCATACTAAAACTCTCATAAAATGCGACTTATCTGCAACATTTAAATAACCTTTTTCCAAATAATGGTGTGCATTGTCTCTAAAAAAAATAATAAAAATAAAAAAAGTCATGTGACGAGATAGGCATTCAATCTCACTGATGTTTTTTCGTTGAGCTTGGGTGTCTTGTTCAAAAAGGAAATGGAAGCGCATAGATCAGTGAATCAGAGGTTGACTTTCCATTAGATTTTTGGGGCATTGCAAGTTTCAATTCAATTCAGTAGTGCTCTTGGTTATTGTCTGATTAGCTTCAAGTAGCTATTTTTCTTACAGGTTCTGAAGTGTTAAAAACTCCTAACAGTATTTAATAAACAGTGAAATCCTGTTTGTTGAAATCCAGTTTTTTTTTTCCCCTGCTAATCCTCTGCTCCACTCTCCAGTTGATTGTGGCTTCATAACTAGCTGTACTCTTGCAAAACGAAGATATATTTTAAAATACTTTTTGAAAGATTGAAGCAGTATGCTATCTAATTTCAGCAAAAAACTGGTGTGCATGCAGTGTGTGCGCGCACACATACACACACACACGGGCCCAAAGTGATGTCCGTTTTCTGTCAGACACATTTCGACGTGGCGCTCCATGTTCCTCAACGTACCGGCAAGATTATCACAGGGAATCGCAGCAATTTCATGTATGTTTTCTTTTAAATCTTTCAGTGTGAGGCTTGTTCCAATAGACTTTTTTTCTTTGAGCACTAAAGGAAAAGCACTTCAACCACTAAATGGTGTCCTGTAGTTCAGCACTAGTGACTCGATGGTTGAAATTGCAGAATGGCTCGACGGTCGCTCTGTAGCTCAGCTGGTTTGTGTTTGTGTTGCATTTTATTCTGCCTCAGTTTTGGGCTTCATTAAATACACGAGCTCATGTGAGCATGAAGTAGTGAACATGGCTGTTATATTTCCCACTTAAAATGCTCATTACTGTATTTCTACTGATCTTGTGATAAAGCATACTGAAGGATAAGCGTCTGTTTTTGCCACTAAAACGAGTTAATATCCCGTCTTGGTAATACTTGAGCCGCTTGATAAAGGCGGTAATCTGCATAGAAATGATTTCCACATTTCCTCCACTCTATTTGCTCTCATTATGTATTTAGAATTTATTTCCCGCTCCACAAAGGTGATACTTGTAGGTTAAATTGATCCGCCTACGCTGTTGGAGAAGCATCACGGTTGTTTATTTGCACGCAGGCTATATGTGCCGAAAACAGAACAAAGCCGTGTGGGATGCGTGTGTGTAATTACAGACTACCCATGCAGCACGCAGTCCTTACACCCAACACTGTTCTTGTTGGTTGGAAAACATCATCCTGTAATTAATAGCTTCTGTTTTTTCCCCAAATGTCACGCTGCATCTGCTCATCCATACTGCGCTGTATTAGCAGGTTATCTCGGAACTGTAGATTAAAGTAGAAAACTTTTTTTTTTTTTCAGAAAAAAATAACTCACTGTGCTCAAACAAAGCTTGAAAACTTCTGAACCTCGTCAGAATAAATTAACTCGCCAAGCCACAAATTTAGCTCACAGTCGAGGTTCGTGCTAATCCGTGCAAGCATTAGCATATCACCACCCGACACCTTTCCCACTTCGTTTTACTTCTACTGAAAACGTGCCAGCTTTGCTCAAGGTGTTGGGAGTGCATGTGTGTGAAGTGAAGTATGGTGCAGTATACCCAAAGTGTTTCACTTTCACTGGAATGATGCAGACTTGTGTTGACACTGGAAGGTGACACGTTGCTAAAGCTGCCAGTGGTTTGTTTCCTGTAGACATGCTCTTTTCGGAATTCTCGGCATTGTGTAGGAATTATTTATTTATTTATTTTTTCCACAACGCTTTTTAAACATTTAAATGCTTTCTACACAGATTTCCCCCCTCATGTATGTAATTTGCATAAAATTAGGAATTGTAGTTAAGTTGCTGTAGCCATAATTGCATCAATGACTAGTTGCTTGCCTTATTGTTGCTTGCTTTGTTCTTTTGTTTACTTTTTGTTCTTCCCGAACGGATTTTGCCCCTGTGCAATTAAGGGGTTTTTAATGATACTTCCTGGATTTTAAATTTAGAATTCCAAAAAAAATAACCTACTTGCTCTACTTATTTTGTGGCATTAGAACTGTGCTATTTTGCCATGTAATATTTTGTTTGCCGATTTAATTAATTGAATTGGTGGATCGATTTACATTTAGGCTTTTGGCAGACGCTCTTATCCAGAGCGACTTAGAAAAAGTGCTTTAAAGTTTACATCACTGGATAGATACTTACACTGGGTTAACTAGGTCAATAACTAAGTGCCATTAGTCTAACACAACTGAAGAGTTTTTTTTTTTGGGGGGGGGGGGGGGTGTTAGTCCTGTAAGTACTGGAGACTTGGACTTTTTAAACTATTTTAGTGAATTGGAAATGTTAGCTTTATTAAAAAAGACACACCTTTTAGACAAACCGCTTTAGTCTTCTGCAGGTACCCATATTGTTGCAGGAGTATCGCTTTATCTTCTGCGTTTATTGGCAGTTGTAGCAATAGCACCACCTAGTAGGCTGGAGTGTGAAGCAAGAAAAAAGATCAAGTTACACATCATTTCAGTGCAATTAAGTCACTTTTTATTAGAATTATAATTTAATTACAAACCTGTAAGAAATATAGGCTGCTTGTGCCAAACATTATTAATTATTAAATTGAATAAAAAAATTGCAATGAGCAAAAATTGAATTGAATCAGCGATTGACCCATGATTCACAGCTCTAGTAGGCTTGCTCATACTGGCATCAGGTATAGCTCCAATACTCGTAAAAATGCTCTTTAATGTAGTAAATATAAAATTCTAGGGTGTATTGCCTACTAGGGCCGCATGATTATGGAAAAAACATAATCACGGTTATGTTGGTTAATCCTGAGATAATGATTATTTAACACATTCTTGCATTCATTCATCTTTAAATAAAGCTGTCAGGTTTTTTTTTTTTTTTTTTTTTTTAAATAAAGCTGCGGTGGAGATGAATACCACAGCCTGGGTGAGAGTGAGTTTTATTTGAATGTTAAGGCAGTGACTGGACAACAGGGTGACATTGACAGGTGTGCAGACTTGAGCAGGTCAGGTAAACCATGAACATTCACTTGCCCACAGGAAGCAGAGATGGACCTTTCATTGCAGCTTTACTTGTTAATGCTGAATTTTACTTGTTTAGTTTGTGTGGCTGGAAATGAAACATCATTATCTGGGGACAATAAACACAGCAGAGTTGTGCACTGACAGGGAGTCTTGAACACTAAACAGTTTAATTAGGAAATGCCGTTCAATAGACTTTACATTTTGTATTCGGTTTATGATTGACTTCAACAGATACGGCAAACTGAGTTGTCATATAATGCCATGAGAAGTGTTCACTGAAGACAAATACTTGGTGTGCATGGCTTTCACTTGGCAGCTCATCTAATTGTTCAGCTGTCCACTTACGATTAGATCAAATGTCTCATCTTCATTTTTCTCTTAGATTCCCTTTTTCATAACAGCTTTTTACCGTGACAAATTTAGAAAAGAAAAAGTTGACTTGTTTTCCTTCCTGTCCTCGTGTACCTTAGAGTGACATTATTTGCTTTGTTTCATCAGCACTATATTTCTGGCCTAAACAAAACCGGCACAAGATAATGACTTTTACGCCTGTCCCGCTTTTCCATTTCTTTTTGGATGATTGTTCGTAAGCAATAAATCAGTGGTTACCATACAGCATCAACAAAACAGACCTGTGTTATTTAAGTGGGGGATATTAAAACATTTTCCTGCCTCTGAAACCTTGCTGCATAGTTTGAAAATTGATTGTCTTTAAAGTCGAGTTGTTTACTGAACTGAAAGGCCAATGTGAATTTTTCCACCCCAGCCTCTCCTCTAATCCTTTCCCAGGTGTTGATTCAGCTTGGAGCAGCTCATGTTGTATTTGCAACTCGATCTCGCATCCTCTACTGAGGGATTTCTGAGCGTTTATCATCCACGGCTCTATTTTGGAGTACTTTAACCGAGAACTCTGGAGTTATGCGCCTGTTCACTGGGCCATGTGTATTCATTCCTGCCTGTTAATCTCGCCTCACGCTGGGTTTCCTCCTTTATCCTTGCGCGGTGTACAGGAGTGTGGAGTGAGCAGGGTTTAATCACTCAGAGTTCACAGGTACGATTCGCCTCATGAGTTTGAGCCCACTACTTAGCATGCTACGCAGAGCTTGAAGCAGTGTAAATGACGTTTGCACAATTCCACCACATTCCGTGACAAGTTTAATGAATTTTTAATGAACTGTGTCTCGTTTCAATCTCGGTGTTTCAGTTAATATTGTGATTTGCAAAGTGCAGGGTGGCACAGCGGGTAGCACTTTTGTCTCTGCATGAGGCTTCGATCCTGTGCTCAGGTTACGGTTTATATGGAGAGTTACATGTTCTTAGCATGGGTGGGTTTCTCTTTTGGTTCCCTGCTGCCTTATGAGGGAGGTTTGGCCATGATGATAGTGTTTGGATGTAGGAGTGTGTGTTTATTATTGGTCTACACCTGTATATCAGACACGATCATGGGCATCCAAGGCTCATTTATGCCTGTAAGAACCAAAGGCGAGTCTGTCTTGTCCAATCCCACATAAAAGCCAGTATAGCACATTTTGTTGGGAAAAAGTTAATGCTGGATTTGGCAGAAAGGTATAAGAACACTCGGCTTGCAGTGTGGAGTTTAACAGGGAAAGGGAAATTTGGAGGCCGGAGAAAAATTCCCACTTCTCAAACAGATGCAGCATCCATGGGATGTACTGGACAACCAAGTCTGATCTATGGAAGGCCCCACCTTGTAACTTACAGCACTTAAAAGATCTGCTGTTAACATCCTGATGATCGACACCACAGCACACCTTCGGAGGTCTTATGGATTTAGGCCATGAGGGGTCAGAGCCGTTTTGGTGACAAATGGGGAACCTAGACAATGTTGGGATTAATGTTTTAAGCTTTTAATTGTATAGCTTATTGGTGTATATTGTCTGTCCGTCTAGATAGATGGGTGAACTTTTTAAGCACCATTTTTCTTATTGAATAATAGAATAGTTTTATTAGTATTATTACTACAGCTTTTAAGATTACGTTCATAATCGTATTACATTCAGAAAATCTTGAAACGCACATCATGACAGTTTGATTTGTTAGCGTGATCACATCACCAGCCCTAGTGCTCACTAAACAACTGCAGAACATTCTTACCCAGATTCTAAAAACGTTAGCATTTTTAAGCAGGCGGGAAAAAAAAAATCAGTGTCTGCTCAGGCTTGCTGGTCTGACAGGATGATGTGCTTGTGTGCAGTCATGTGTGGTGTTAATTTATAATCGCTCAGACACGCTATTACAGTCCATCCTTCAGCCCAGTGTCAAATCCTTCTGTTTAACTCCCCCCTGTTTTCCCTGCTTTCCTTTCACGCAACTTCATGCGACCGTGTTGAGGCTGCGGCACCTGTCAGCCCTGCAGGTGTCTCTCTCTCTCTCTCTCTGTCTCTCTCTCTCTCTCTCTCTGTCTCTCTCTCTCTCTCTGTGTGTGTGTGCAGTAATTAGTAGGAGACCTACAGAACCTCGGCTAATCTTAGTTCAGGGTCTGTGCTCATTAACACACCTACTTGCCGCTCCTGAGTTTACACTCACTGTAGAAGCAGTGTGTGGTAAGTCACTTCTCTTAGCACATCGTCATGCTAAATGATGTGTGTACAGTAGGGCAAGGCTTCTCAACTCCGGTCCTGAGGACCCAGCGCCCTACTGAGTTTCAAATGACATGCTGTGCACTATATTCCTAATCCGTACACCATGCAATTGGCTAGCTGATGCTTGGATTCTTTTAGGATAGTAATGACCCAGGAAAATAAAACTAGCAATTTTCCAAACTGTAATAAGCTCAGGACGCTGGGAAAAAGTTATGTTCAGACTTTTTGTAATCATCCAGCAGTCAAATCGGTTCAACATGTTAGCAGACAAGTTTTTTTTTTCTTTTTTCGGATCAACATCAAGAGAAAGGAAAAGGCCAAAACCCATGCTTTTAACTTTCATGAATCATAGTGTTTGATTTGGTAAGTGTATATAAACCAAATGCACTTCACATCACTTTCACAACTCTAACAATACTGTAAGTATACGACCGGCTCTGAATCAGCTTGCTGTTTGTTCTACACATATAGGATTTTACTGTGTTATTTTACTTGATCCAGTGAATTTTACCTTATCTATTTACCATTGCGGTATAACAACCTTATAAAATCAGGAATATATGGTATTATATATATGGCATGATAAAAAAAAAACCTGATGATAACCAAGCAAATAATAATTCTGTGTAAAAATTATAACTCTGCGCAAATATAAGCAACATACAACCAACGAGCATTTAAATGCGCCAGGAACGGAAAGGTTACGATAGATTAAACATTGATACAAGGTTTTGATGCAGGCTTTAAGATATTGACTGTTGATGGGATGATCATCGGTTCTAGTCAGCATGTCAAGCAATCGATTATGAAACATGGCAGTTAGTTAAATTTATTATATTTTTTTCCCCCACGCGCACACATGGCCCGCTGCACAGGAAGGTGCATGCTCATAACACAGTTGTTTATGGCTAACAATAATGAAATATAGGAGATAAAATTGTATTAAAATTATCCACTGTAAATTTTGAAACCAACTTGATTTAGCTCAGGGTAACTGCAGAAGCTTCATATGCGTCTCAGTTAAGCTTTGGAATGCGTTCTTGCACAGAACAATGGTTGTGGAATTCAGCTCAGATTACTTAACGATATGTTTTGGGTGAAAAACATCACAGTCGGCTTGCAGAGCACGAAAATTTATAACGACCAAGAAATATGGTAATGTGCTGCTGGTATCCCCTCGGTTTAGATTATCTTTTTTTAAATGACAGACTTAGGGGGAAAAAAAAGCTGAACTATCAAAGAAGCATTGTACTGTGCGATTAAGGTAACTATTAATCGATTGGTTTATTCAAACCCTTGATAGATTTTTGTGTGGTTACCGACTCACATCGCTAACATTGGAATGAATCTCCTCAAAGAAGCAAAAGGCGATATTGAGAGAGTGATACTCTTTTTTTTTTTCTTTTTTTTTTTTAAAGAGTAAATTAGGGGTATAACGGTACAGCCGTTTGTATTTAAGTCGTTTGTTACTCTGAGCAATCACAGACTAGTGTTTAACTAGTGTTTTCTCCATTAAGTCTGTTCATTTAAAAAAATGTTTTACCCCAAAAAAGTTGTTTTATTAAAGTGCATATTTAAAAAAAATATATACATAAATTACCCCATCTATGCTGATTCCTTAGATCGGATAAACAGGCAGTGGGAAATGAAATGGATCCATGCTAGTGTTCTGTTAGCAACAAGCTAGCCTCAAATGTCTAATAAAGCTAGTACTTGTATATACAGTGTAGCCTATTTATCAGTAAAGGAGTTCAACATTAGAGAGTTCTCATTCCTGTGGCATGGCATGTCATGAATTGTACACATCATCCCAGTTTACTTCTTTTGAAGAAGAACGATTTACGGAGTTAAAAGTGCAAGTATAGTAATTGTTCCGACTATAGCAACTGTCATTTGTCATGTTTTTTATTAATACATTTTAAATATCTCTTTTAAAAAGAACCATTGTCTGCACTATTTGCTTAAGGTGGTGGTATTATTATTATTATTATTAATATATATATTATTATTATTAATAATAATAATATATTATATTATATATTATTATTGTTGCTCCTAGATAAACTAAACCCCTAAGGACGTTTGAAATTACTGGAGCTGGATTGAGATGCTCAACACATCAACAAAATCTGAAAGGATCGTACTGAACTGTCCAGAAATGTGGTCAGAAAAAAAAAATCATGAGTGCAGATCACAAGATGGCATGGTAAAGCAGGCCAGGCAATGTATTATTGGGAAATTATGTCCAGTTTGTAACTTTAAACATTTGTTCAGGTGTACATGTTTACAGGTTTAACTCATCAGAAAATAAATTTCAATTCCCTTTTTTTATTTCACAGTACTGAAAACATACCAAACTGTAACTTCTGCATACCTAAGGTGCTAAGGTGTCCCGGTTTCACTGGTCACTGTGTATAACCGGATGTGTAACCAACTGTTAATTTTTAACCCAGTCAAGTTCCTCACTCTAGTGCATCTCATTCCTGTCTGGTTGTGACTCCACAGAAATCTGCCCACTCACTGTCTCGGGCCCTCGTACTACGTGCTATACCCACCTATCAGCATCTGCCTACCAGACCAGGCATCTACTAAGGCTTGCCAGACATTCATGTTAATGAGTGTGGTCTTTATTTGAGCTTAATTTCTGGCGTCTGGCTGTCATGCAGGCTCACGCAGTTCAAATAAAGATCATGTTGATCAACTTGAGTGCCAGGTTTGTGGTAGTTACAGTAAGGATACCAGTGTGTTTGTTTAGGAAAATATCTCCGTACATTGGTCTGTAACTATCCTGTTCACTACTTGGTGTACTGCATTAGGAGTTCTGCTCTTCTCTACCAGTGCATGAAAGCACAGTGAAGGACTTCTCGAATAGTCATGGCATCCCATGATGCATTGCTAAGAGTTAGGGTGCAAGGAATAAGTTCCAAAAATACACTTTAGACTTAGGAAGGTTCAAGTTACTCTTTATTGACTTTGCGATGATGTGAAATGTGACTTTTTGATGGTAGAAAAGTAGACCATGTACTACCTTTCTACTGTGTAGAATTTGAATTTAAATTTATTTATTTTTACAACCTCTGGCTAGTGACATGCACTCTCATGACACTGGGCAGAAAGTTGTCTCTCATCCCAGTCAGATGAGCAATTACAAGGGTAGCAAACCTTTACACACTGCACTCTACAGTGCAGTGTGTTGCCAGAATTTTTTTTTAGAGGATTTCTTTTTCCTTTTATTTATTTATTTTTTTTGGAGCACATTTAACTATAATGATCATTAGGTCAGGTGTACAGTATTAAGTGTGTGTTCGGTTTGTCAGGACGTAACCCCATTGTAAGTCATGGACCATCGGTACTCAAAGAGCACTTGATCTTTTCCACCACTTGGTTTTGTTTTAAGTTGTTTTTATATATATATATATATATATATATAATTTTTTTTTATTTAATTTTTTTTATTTATTTTGGGCTCTTAGTGTTGATGGAGTTGTTACAAAATTGTGTGCATAATAGAAGCCTCTTCCCTAAAGTATTGAGTCTTGTTTACAAAATTTAAGCGAACAATTATCTTTTGTAATTGAAATCGACTTGTCTCTAGCACGCTCAGACGTTCGGTCCCCTCTGTACACGCAGGGTCAGGCACATTTGGCAGATTCGGTATAGCACATTTTCAGTAAATGCTCCAGGCACATCATCTCCCATTATCTTTTGCTTTTGGTTTATATGCACAAGGCTTATCAAAGCAATACGGGTGGAACTGGCCCATGCTGCAAACTCGTTTGCTGTCCCTGTATAAACTCTCATCTGCTGTTCTTACTGGTTTAAGGAACCAAGACAAATCTCATGACAAACCGAAACATAAATATCCTCTGAGACAGTGTTAGTGTAGCATTCAGTATATTATGTCATTGGTTGTTGTATGCTTTCAGTGTCTCCTCATGCGTCAGTTAATTTTTTTTTATGAGCCGAGTCTCCTCTTTCAGTCTTATGTTTCAATCTGCTCCGATCAACACAGACTGCAGTGCAGTAAAGATGGTTGTACATCAGCTTTACGAGTTTGTCTGTGTTGTAAATCAGACTGTTTACACTTGAAGTAAGTCTTTTATGGACTGGACTGGGTGAGGTCATGGGGCATCTGTATAAAATAGGCATCCCGACGTTGGCTTGTAATAATTAAGCATGGCATGGTTTTGCTAGCAGGAACATCTAAGGCACAGGACTTGGTGGAATGTGGGTTGTAAATGGGAGCTTTAGTTATGCAACTAGTAAGATATTGTCTGTTGATGCTCTAGCTGAAAAACCTCTGTTAATGCACTTCTTTGCCTCTGTTTCATTCCTTCTCTGAACATGCTGTGTAAAGGAGCTAGTGCTGAGCCACGCCCCACCACAGAACAGCAGAGTTGAGCAACATGCTGCTGGAGGGAATCTTCTTATATGATGGACACTTTATCGATCCCGAATCAAATTCCAGCTCAAATTTGTGTTACAATTCTTTCATCTGGCAATTGGTGAAACCAGCACATTTAAGGCAGCGTAGTGGTTTGTACTGTGGCCTCACCTCCAGGATGGAGGGTTCGATTTCCGCCTCAGCTCTCTTTGTGTGAAGTTTGCATTTTCTCCCCATGCTTGATGGGCTTTCAGTTTAAAGATGTGCAGAGTAGGCTTAATTGGTGTTATCAAGTTGCCCGTAGTATGAGTGAGTGTACAAGTGTGGCTCCAGGCCAAACTATTCACACAAACTATTTAGAAAATTTATATTGAAATGGGATATTTATAATATTGATTCTTACAAAATCACAACACCTAGGTATTGTGATATTGTATCGGGTGATCCCTGGGGATTCCGATCCGTAGTAATTTTTTAATTGGCTTGTTAAAGCCATGGCCAATACAAAAATTTACAAAGTGACACAAACCAAAAAATGTCTGGATTTGACTTTCTAAAAATGACTGGTGGATTTGTCATGCTAAGTCCCATTTAAGTAAAATGTAACGGCGCATGTTGCCTGTGTTCACTCGAAGGATTTATTCAACAAACATGTCAAACTAGTGTCAAGTGGAAATTATAAGCTTGAGTGTTGGGAGAAGGAAGTGTTTTTAAGTAGTCTGTCTGCTTCAGGGAAGAAGCTGCTGCAGAGTCTGGTGGTGGTAGCATGAATGCTCTAGTGCCATTTGCTAGATGGCTTGAGGGCGAAAAATCTCTGGGTTAGAGGTCAATCCACCTTGTTGCTGAAGTAGCTTGTTGAAGGAGGGGTTGATTGAACTGATTGATTGTAGTTTGCTAAAGGTAGAGAGACCCTGATGATCTTGAACAGCTGTCTGCGCAATTCGCTGTAGAGATTTAGGACCTGAAGCTGTGCCGTTCCCATTTCTGTAGGTGCGAGCTGGTCAGAGTGCTCACGGCTAGCTAGAACTTGCCAAAAAAGTAGGTTGAATTTTCCAGCCCCTTTTCTCTTGCATTTTCTTTCTCATTTGCTCTCTCCCTCTCTTTCCATCCTTACTTCCTTCCTTCCTTGCTCCCCTAAAGCTGTTCAATTCTTGATTCGACTCAGCCTGGCACACTGTTATATGCAAGGGTTTCCTCGGAAATCCCTCCACATGATGAATTTTTTTTCTACTCTATGACTTCTGAAATACAGGCTTTCTTGAATAACGATATGTCCTGTAATGAACCTCAACCAGACGTTTTTTCATTTATTTACAAAATAAAGAGGAGAATCTTTTGGTAAAAATCCAAAATTTAACTCCGCTGAAACACCCAAATACATTCTGCTATTTATTGAGTAGGATTTTATTTAATATTACATAAAGACTACATGAAAACATTAATCACAGAAGCTGGTATTATTTCACTTTAAAGATACCTTTGCCTTTTAAAATAAGGGATATTAAAGATGAGGGATTACTATATTTCCACCATAAACTTGTTTGTTTATCTGAATTATCTTATTCTATTTTATTGCCCTGATGCCACCTCTACGCTTGCAACCTAATTTGTTTACAAGATTAACTATGACATTTTAAAGAGGTTTACAATGGAAAATAAGTACTTGCTTTGATTATCAGCATCTCTCGCGTCCCTCATGACCTGAGGGAATCTGAAAAGGAGACTCGTCATCGTCTCTTCACTTGACTGCTCCGTCTGCTCTTATCAGTGAGGAAATATGTACTGATAAAAGCAGCGAGTTTATTACAAAAACAAACTTGCATTACAGACATTTTGACAGCCAGTATCTGATTATAGCCTGAATGTATTTAGGCTTGTGTGTGTTTTAGTATGGTATTCATGCTGTATGATCAAAATATGAAGCTCTTTTTGAACATCCCATTCCAAACCTGTCTGATTTAATATGGACTTGATCCCTCCCTTTGCTCCAATATTAAGCTCTGGTAGGGTAGAAAGGCTTTCCACTAGATTTCAGAGCGTAACTTTTGGGATTCCACATCAGCTTTGGCATACGATAGGTTCATGGAGCTTGCATTGTACTCAGTGGCATAGTGATGATGAATGAAGTTTGGACCTCTTGGTTTGAAATGAAGGAAAATTGTCATGTTTTTGCAACCGAAGACAGTCCAGAAGACAAACACACAATGTTTAGAGTCAGGTTTCCACATGCTTTCAGACATATAGTGTAGTTACTTACCTAAAGTGTGACTTATGGTTCTGGTTCTAACATGAATGATGGGTTTATAGTAATAACCACATTTTAATATGTTCTGGTTTCTATAGAAACAAATTGTACACAGAAATTTCTATGGAAGATGCTTCACAATGTATAATTGTTAAAAAGGGTTTTTACAAAGTAAGGTTTGTTCCTTTTTGTCTTTTTTAATGCAAGATTTATTTAACATTTGTGGAAATGGCCTTGGTCGTTAGCACTTTGGATCAAGTTTCCAAGCATGGGAAAGTCTTCATAGAGAAATGTAACTTTTGGATTTCATGGTGAAATGAAGAGCAGCATTTTAAGAGCGAGAGAGGAGATAGGAACAGGAACTGCTTTGCCACTTGGATGTTCCACAACATTAAATCTAAGCATCATTAGTTAAAAAGTACATTGACTGTGTTTAATTTATTAATAAATGACATTCCTAGCAAATTGCTGAGGTTGTAAGTGGAATAGCATCCTTCAGACGGTGCTGATATAAGAATGTAATGCCGTTCAGAGCATGTTATGCTGAATCACCTCCAGATGTGTTATATTCACATAACAGCACAGACAGCCGGCAAGGGTCAGGATAGAAAATGTCCTCAATTACTTTTTTAAAATATATTTTTTAATAGTAACGTAGTAGCAACGTCAAAAAAAGAGTATTGGTAGCGGGTAGCTTATTATTTTTAAAGCTACAGGGGCCTACCAAAAAAAAGATGAATGCTGGACAGAGATACATCAGTTGTGAGATTTATCGGCCTATATAATTTTTAATATACATTTTTTTTGACCTGCTGATACTGATTTTCTTTTTTCAAAACTATAATTGACAGCATACTGAAATCTTTTTGTAACATTTCTTTAATGAAAAACTAAAGGTTGCTGGTCAGAGCATGTTTGAGAGGGCAAAGCAGTCCTCATACACATTTTGACCAATACATTTCCACGATTTCTCATGACTTCTACGGAACTTCAAGCTACATTTTCAGGAATCTCTTTTTCCCTGCACCCCTTCAGGAAAGTGATCACAGTTTGTCTACATAAGATACATTTTGTATTGTAATGTCATGCAGTGATCATTTGGATAAAGATGATGCTCTATTAAAAAAAAAAAAAAAAAAAAAAAGAAGAATATTATAATCTACTTTTCATCTGGTACTGTTGAGCTGGAGAACCTATTAATCGGAATAGATTATCTGTTGTAGCGATCAGCACATAGTAATTAATGTATTACTTACTCTTGAGAGCTATTATGGGAAATTCTACAATAAAACGAATTGAGCATAAAGGTCACTAAAATAATACATGTGGCTTTAAATATATACTAATAAACAGCCACTTATATTATTTACAATAACTTCTCAATATCGGGAAAACCAAACTGCTGTTCATCCCAGGTGATTCATCCCCCTGTCAAGATCTTGTGATGTCCCTGGTCAACAATCGGATCACTCCTTCAGTCACTGCCCGCAATCATGGGGTAACTCTGGACAATCAAATGTAATTTTTTCCTCACGCTTTGACAAGCTTACTTGCTCTTGTCGATTTCTTCTTTACAACATCAGAAAAATTCACCCATTTCTTTCTGCCCAGACTACTCGGGTACTTGTTCAGTCCCTTGTTATTTTAAGACTGGACTACTGCGACTCAGTTTTCGCAGGTCTGCCTGTGTCTACCATTTGTTTTCTGCAGCTGATCCAGAATGCAGCTGCATGTCCTGTTTTCAACCTTTCCAAGTTCTCCAGCACCACCACACTTCTCTGCTCCTTTTTCTTTAAGCAACGACTAAAGACCTGTTTCTTTGTATTTTTTTTCAAAGCACTGGATGAGGGCGTCTGCCCAATGCCTAAAATGTGATTTCCAATATCTTCCTGGTACATTTACGCAGACAAATCCAGTGAGTTTGAAGAGCAGTTACTTAAAAATTTTGCAGGACAATTAAATGATCTTCACTGAAAATATAGCATAGGTGACCTGAACTGAGATATGTTGGTCTAAATGTGACCAGTTCTGGTTACTGTGCGATCGATTAGTGCATCTTTTAATGTCGGAGAGCAAGGTATCAGTAGCACCATGAAATTAGCATCTTGACATTTAAATTGTTCAGGTGTAATACTCTGAATGGGCAAATTTTTTATGTACAAAATTACTCAATTCTACTATATATTATGTATTCTGATACAGAAAGAAAACTACAAACACCACCATGCCTTTTTTGTGTGTGTTTAAGGGTAACATTTGTATAAATGATCTTTGGCTGAACGGTTTCTTTAAGCACAGCTCTCCCAGTGTATGTTGGTTGAGAGTTTTAAGCACAGTAATTGTGAAGTTGCCTTGCCAGTAGTCGTACGTTTTGTTTGCTGTTTGTGTAAGTGAGGATAGCTAATGAATGGAGAAAATGTGAAACTGGAGTTTTCAGTCACGTAGGACTAATTAAAATTCCCTCTTCACTCATTAAACCCAACCCTATCAGCAAGGGATTTATTCCAGAAAATAATTGTGTGAATTATAGGTACTGGGCCCACTGCTAATCCCGCACAGCTGACTTGACATGTTAAGAAGGATTTGATCGATGAAAGCAAATTAACACGAACTTCTCATTTTGTACCTTGTCATTACTTCTGTCTGCACGGTCTGTTCATCTCTTTCTTTGTTCTGGTTTAAGCAGGAATGCAGTTTAGTTAAGGGCCAGAGGATTAAGTGTTTACTGCGTTAAAAAGCAAGGGAATCCATCTAAGTAAGAAACTTGTTTCATGAGTGTTTTCGTCAAAGAGCAAAAGAGCGATGTTTTTTCGCTCTGCCCCCTGTCATGAGTGACCCCCTGAACTGCACATTTTTGCGCTCTAAGAAGCATTTTGTTAACCTTGAATCACTTGTGTCTATCTAGCAAGTTGAGTCAGGTGTGCTGGAGAACAGAAAATGCAAAAAATGTCTAGTATGTGGGGTTCACAAACTGCCACTGGGTTAGAAGAAACACTGCACTAAAAAAGGTCTGTTTTACTCGACTGGAATTTGTAGTAAGGTCAGAGATTTTCAGCTTGTATAAACGCTGCTCATAGACATGTTTTCTCAGTTGGCGTGGATGTAACAAGGTAGCAAATTGATTAGCAAACCCGCTGTATAGTTCAGAGACATTTACTCGGTGGGACTTCAGGCTAATATATTCTACCTAAATGCATGAGCTTTTTTTTGTAAACCCATAGTCAGGAAAATTAGTATTTAATATGTAGATATTGACACCCGTTTGAACAATGTCCTTTGACTGTATAAATACCACAAGCCCAATATTGGTACTGGTTGTTGTAAAGCCCTTGTTGGCACCGTCAGGATGTCGTTGACGAGGAAATTCTCCCAGAATTATAGTCAAATTTTGGCCCATTACTTTTGATAAATTGGCTTCACTTTCCTGTTTTTAATAAAAGATGTCGTCACTGGTTGGCGGAATTTCATATTATGTACATACCGTCAGTATTGTGTTGAATAGCATTATTGAAAATTTTTTATTTTTTTTTATTTTTTAATAAATCTATTTTAAATAAAGGTTTACGGCAGCAAACCTTTTCTTTAAATTTTTTTTTTGCCTATTTAACAGAATTCTGGTTTTCCAGACTCCCTCAACATTGCCTGACTGCTGCTTAAATTAAGTTAATCACCAGCTTTTGTAGCCACATATTTTTTTTAAATAGAACAATTCATGATCAATATTTCTTTCAGGCTAAAAAAAAAAAAAAAAAATCAAGCCATTATGTAACATTAGCTTGGGCAAAGGAAAGGTTTTGGAGACATGAAAACATGGGCATCTAGATCCTGAAGGAAAATACTACGCTGTCTATTCCAACTAAAATCATACTGCATTTGCTGATATTTCTATTAATTAAAAAGATATAGAATGGCAATCTTGCAAAAACACCTTCTCACTTTTTGCATTTTTGGAAGATTGTAAAATATATTTGCATATTCTTCTTCTACATGGTTCTGGATTAAACTATTATAACATTAATTGATTAGTGATGAAATATTTGTGAGAAGTCTGTATAGGTAATTGGTTTTTTTATTTTTATTTTTTAGTAGTATTTACATAGCACAAGTGTTGCATGCCTCACACATTTGCAGGAACGTCTGCCAACCATCAATCGACAAGCAGGTGTGGATTTGCTTCTTGTTTATTTTGTGGCTGATGTGCTGCATCAGGACACACTCGCTCTGGGTTAGCTGTGTGTCTGGAAGCTGTGTTTTTCCACTGGCAATTTGACATAACACAAAGGCATGTGATCCCTCCTCATTAGTGGATCGTGCTTGTCTCTTTCAGTGCTTACGTTTATTCTAGAGCAGTCGTATGGCAAATGTGTAAATGATTTGTGTAGGAAGGAGAAAAAATATATATTTCCTTTAGCTCAAGACCGAGTGGTTTGTCAGAAGGGTTGAGCCTAACGGGCAGCTTGAGCAGTGCCTGCAAGGGAAGGACATAAGCTCTAGTGAGGATTTGATTGGATGCAATTTAAGTGAGTACAAGAATGCTGTGAAAACTTAATTTTTTTAAACTCTCCAATTAAAATAAGAATGTATTCTGCTCCAGCATTCAATGCATTGAGATGCCTTTCTGTTTAACGTGGTTGTAGAGTGGCTATTTTTGTTTTTGGTCTGTTCTGTTAGATATGGGGTAAAAAAATCGATTCAGTTATAAATCCTAATTCTTTTGTGTGCCGGTTCCCGTATGGCCACATTGACTCCAAAATAGATTTTTAAATGATGTATTACATTTGTAATAGATGCACCGGTCGATCAGCCAGTGACCAGAAATGGTTGTTTTTCAATTTGATCAGCCATGACCGATCACGTGCCGAGTGCACAAGCCTCTGAGCGGAGCAGCAGAGAGGTATTTTTATGGTGTTACATTACCAAAAGTTACACTTGTTAAAAAGCCTTCAAATCAGTCTTTTTTTCTTCAAGCTCTGAAAGCGAATTAGTCTCTAACTAAAATTAGTCCCTTTGTTAGAAGCTGTGCACGGCCAAGTGGTCACAAGTGCTGCATACCGCTGGAGACATTGAAGCCACATTTCTTCATAATCCTACATGGGGTACACTATGAACTATTCACACATTGGCATCCTTTTGTCAGAGAAGCAACACTGAATGCAGCATTGCGTTAATAGCATGCGAGCGCATAGTGCTTTGTCTGAAACAGCCAATCCGAATTAACTCGGTCACTGATTGGCTGGTTGTGCGTCACTTGTCACTCTGTACCAATCAATCAATCAGATTGGGCACAGGTCTACTTTGTGTTTGAGTTAAAATGCAGTTTATACACATGCAAAAGAGAAAAAAAAATCACTCAGTGATGCTTCCCGAATAGAACAGCCATATAGTAGGTGTACGTTACTTTTTGAGAACTGTTTTGTATACATTTGGTTGATTCTGCTGAATGTAATGTTTCTTGTATACTTGTGTCAATTATTAAAAATAAATAAATAAATAAATATGCTGGTGTAACTAGGCATCATAATACATATTCAGAGATGAGTTGACGCATATAGTGATTTTCATACAAGTATTTCAATATTTGTTGCGATCAATAATATTTAATCTACCGTAGCCTTCCTGTAAACTTGAACCAGTCTGGCTCTTCTCCTCTGGCTTCTCTCAATGTCCACAAGACTGACGTTCATTGGTCGCTTCTTTCCCCCTGTGTAAACCTTAAAGCCTGTTCTGCATGAAATTCCCAGGTCATCTGCAATGTCTAAAACACTTAAACCACTTTTCACCCTGATGAAAAGTGGTCTCTGCATGGTCTTGTGCGATGCTCTGCATGAGGGACTGATCAAATATTTGAACAAAGGTGTATATCCTGGAATATTTGTATCCATGATGTTCTTTAAACAGAAAGCTTTAAAACATCGATTTGATTAAATTTGCAGGCTTCAGCCTGTTCGTTAAGATTTTAGTGTAGACTAAGTTTGGCTGCAAGAGTTTTCTGCAGGTGAAGCTTAGCATAAAGTCACTCATTTCCCCCTCATCTGTTGGCTGTCTTTATACATGGGGTTTACTTTTAGTTGCGTGTGTTATGCTGGCAGTTTAATCTAGCTGACATTGCCATCTGGCAACTCACAAGTTGTTTTTAGTATTTTGGATGAATTTATGAAGGCCTGTTCGAGAGCATGCTTCGGCTTGCCAGGAATAAAATGTCACATCACATCACATAGCTTATGCATTTATCAATGATCAGTTATGTAGCAGTAGTTTTAGGAGTTTTCCTATGGGTCACTGTTAAAGCCTTCGAGAAGGAGTGCGGACTGTTTTTTGTCCTGATTTTTCTGCCTGTGTTGTATATTTTGGCGATTTAAATATGACACAGATCTGCTCCATCACCCGTGACCCTGTGCACTTGGAGTTCGTTTAGATGAAACACATTAAAGGGATGAAAAATATTTATTATTTTCCCCCGTATGGTAATTTTCTCCAAAGCACCCTTTTGATGTTTAATTGATTTATCCTTAATGCTACCAGTGCCTGAATATTTCTGTGGCAGTCTAATGTTTACAGACTGGAAGTATCATTGTGGTGCACGTGTTATTGTTAACAGCATTCCTAATAAAGATTTTGCTGCAAAACCTGTGGTGGTGTTCCAAGCTCACAGCTGTAGGTACGATCAGCCCCTCAACATGCTTTTTAGATTTCTGTCTCCGTTCTCCGCTCCACTTTTTCCTCCATCCTTTTGTTAAAGGCGATGGTGCTTGGATTGCTTTAAGTACCTGTTTAATGTAGTCCGTGCCTATAGGTAAAATGTCTGGCTGATGCAGTCTGAAATGCCAGAGGCACTCTGTATAAAATGTCAAGAGAAGTTCAGCAGAATTCAGGAGATTATATCTTGTTAAATGTAACCTGAGGCTAGAAGATGGGTTCTAGATGAGGGCTTAAAACGTCAAGTTTCTGTCATGGGCTGGTGCAGAAGGCACGTTCTTCAGCTTTTTTTTTTTTTTTTTTTCAGGCTTGCGACAAAATGAACGTTCTGTTTTGCCTTGGACATCAGCACATCTTGAATTAATATAATTATGCAGTATGTCATGGCTGCTTGGTTTTTGCCGTTGTGTGAAGTACCAGTGCACAGTCGTGATGTTAAACAGCAGCCGATTGTCAGAGGTACAGTAAACTTATTCTTGGAGGACCACTGCCCTGCTTACCAAGGTCTTTTATTTATTATTATTTTTTTATCATCTCCCCCCACTCTTCTTTTCTTTAAATATTGTCAATGTATCCATAATCATTTATTAGTATTTCATTGTCATTTAACATGTTTTTGGCAGAGCACCGGTACACACACAATTTTGTTTGAAAGGGACTTTTTGCACAATATTCACTTTTTAATCATTTTGGATGTTTGCCAGTTATAGTTTTCCACTATTGTGACTTTAGCACCCCCCAGCACGTTTGTTAGTACTGCTGTTCTTTGGTTGGATGTGGCGCAGCAGCTCATTTACATAGACAGTGAAACAGCATGTTCTGAAGGGGAGCAAAACCGAGGGAGTGTGTGGTATGCTTTGTATTAATGCGCAGAAGCACTAGCATTCATACTTTTGGCTGACTTCTGAGGTCCAGGTTAACTAGTTATAGTAGAAATAGTAAACATATGGGACCTTAAAACCATCAGCTTAGTAAAAGCTGATAACTTGTTGCTTTTATCTCACAATCGTAGTACCATCATCATGTTTCTTAGTAACAGAATGGTGATAAACACGCTTGGGGCATTTTGGCTCCATTCACATTACAAGCCTGAAGTGACCCAATTTCTTTTGGGTCACAGATCTGATTATTTATTTATTTATTTATTTATTTATTTATTTAACGCTGTGAGCACACAAATCTGATGTACAGATGAGTCACTTTTGTATGTGGTCCTAGAATCAGATACCCGTCTGATACATGGTCATTTGACTTAAATGTGAAGGGGCAGATCTGAATTAATGGGATTTTTTTTTTTTTTTTTAGCCTCCACACAGTCAATGCAGGGATTTCATAGCAGTGCTTGTTACAGCTGCTAAAACTAGTTGTCTGGCTTTCTTCCTTCTCCTGGACATCAACAAATACAGCTGACTAACTGCTGGCTGTCCTCCAGAGCAAAATCCCAAACATATTTCTGCTAAAATAGCATCCATTGTTTGAAATTAATGAGTGGTTACATTTAGTTAACATGGTGTGTTAACCCAGAGGGTGCAAGTAAAGACGTATCGATGTGCGAACACATGGTGATCCAGAGGACAGATGTGTCCACATTGGAGTTTAATAAAAGTCGTGATGTGAAAAGTGAACATTGGTATCATCGCATGCAGTGGCAAAACAACACTGGCAAATTAGTCCAACACCCAAGAGACCATTCTCTTGGGTGTTGGACCTTTTCCGAAATTTACATTTTACTAAAATTATATGTTCAGCAAGATAAAAGTTTCCCATCTTTGATGTTTGGTCTGTGGGTATAAAGTAATACGTCTGTTCTCACCGAACATGTGAAAAGCATGAGATTTGCCACTTGGCATGTCTAAAGCCCTCAACACTAAAGAAACACTTTCTAGCATTTAGCTCGTCGGATCCAATAGTCACTGTGATGAATGGTAATGTGACTCTATACTGCTATGTACACACATACAAAAAGCACATTGCCCATCCATCGATGATCCTCTAAATTTGTTTCAAAGACAAACAATTCTGCACTTCTTCATAACTTTATATTTAATATCTTTTATTCTGCATCTAAATTCTGTATATAATCAACAGTTCAGATTTACATGCATCACTGTTTTGCATCAGAAAGAAATTATAGCTCTAGTCTGTGAAAACAGCATGCATGTCATTCTCTTTGTTAGCTCATCAACATGGGAAATGATAGGCTTGTGTCTTTTTAAAAAAAATTTTTTTATGGATTTAAATTTTAATTTCATCCTGACTCCTGGTGGCTTTAAGAATGCAGTGTTCATGATGTTCAGCGAAGAGGAAAGACACCATGGTGTTTTTCTTCCCTTTCTGCAAGGGTTTTCATATACCAGACAGCAAGACAAGAAGATGTTCTCTTTGGGAGATGGAATAGGGAAGGCTTGGTCTCCTTGGTCTGTGCAGAAAATGAAAGTTGGCCATTGGTGTGCAGCAGTGATCACAGCAGGTTCTCCTGAAGTCAACAAGCATCTCGCTTTTTTGTCAACAAGCTCTTAAGCTGCTCCAGTGTCATCAGTGAAATACTGTATTTCGTGTCTCACTTTGACAGTTGTCTCTTGTCCATCAGCATCGTGAGCAACAGTACACAGCCCTGAAGGATGCCAGAGTATGGGAGTTCTTGAGACAGACTAAATGAAGACAGGAAGTGTTGAGATGTTTTTTTTTGCCATGGTTACTTTGCCCATTATCTAAGCATGATCTTGACTTTGGTTGTGAAACATTTATAAAATGTATACACCATGTGAGCAACAAGTTGTCACCCCAAAGCCTCTGCAGCCAAGTTCTGGTCCAGAATGCCATTGTTATTCCAAACGAAGATTTATGTTAATTTCTTTATTAGGATTGGAATTTAATCAGTGTGAAATGCATTCAAAGAAGTTACATAGTCAAAATCATCACTAAGGCCTACTACCTGAGAGGGTGTTGATTTTAGAATTGGCAAACATCCAGTCTGTCAATTCATATTGCCAGGAGTTATTCATTATCGTGCAGACTTTTGCCATAAATCCCTAAAGACTGGTGAACGGTGTGCTAGGTTTGGCTCTAAAACCATCTGCAAATGTTTTAATTGGCTAAAAACAGTGTTTTGGGGGACAGAGGCTACTGTGTACTAACCATATACCATGTATCTACTCTCCTGCAGAAAGGCAAACCACCTCCTCTGGGAAAAAAAAAACAAAAAAAACAAAAACTATTTATACACCCATGTCTTATTCTGTTTTGTAGCATAACACTGTTTACGAGCATTTTGTCCCATTCTGTCAACACACAAATACTCCTGTGTCAGTTTTAGTTGTTCCGTGAGGTAAATGCCAGCACTTGTTTGGACAAGTCGTCTCTCTTGGCCTGAATTAAGGTTATGGAAAACAGCATCTTCAACTGGGCTCTGTATGTGTACACTTTCAGTAGCTTTCCTCCCCAGAGGGAGAAAAAAAAAAAGCTCTTTGCATGAGTGACTCAAGCTCAACACATCCTGTTTGACCTTCCCCATAGAACTGTAATTTTCCGAATTGGCTTTGCGATCAATTCCTGATTAGCTGGAAATGTGGGAATAGATTAGTCATGTTGAGAATGATACGAGAGATCGGTATCACTGCTTGCCATCGGCCTTCACACTGTTCATAAATAGGATTTTTTTTTTCCCAGACCCCTGGGTTGCAGGGTTGATTTCAGCTAGACAAAAATCATGGCTTTGTTTATCTCTCTGTGTGATGTAGAGCCTGTCTAGAGAAGGTCAATCGGCTGGCAAAAATGATTTCGGTGCTTTTCTTACTATATTGCGTGTAATGATTTTCACTTATTCATTTGGCAGATGCTTAAAAGGGGGGAAAAAACTTGATGTGTGGCAGAACCCAACCCAAACATATTCTTGCAGCACTTACAGTATTACAGTAGGCTCATTTAACAACTCTGAAGATGCTTCCACACCATCTTGTCCGAATCTAAACAAATCTGTTCTATGCTGTTATTTTTAACACTACTGTACTTTAACACTAACAGTACTGTTCTCAAACAAACCGAAAAGATTAATAGAAAGACATGTAGGACTAGGAACTCATAAATCATAACAGATGATTAGATAGTTGTGTAAAGAGCCAATAGCGTTTACAGAGCTGCAGCTTTGTCTTTCTGTGCTTTGTGGGTTAGTTTATGAACTTTATCTATAAAAAAGTAGCCAAACAGAAAAGTGCCTTTGTGATCATTTAGAGATTGTGAGTTTGTATCCTGGCAATGCCATATCAGGTCATGGCCAGGAGTACAATAGAGCATTGGGTGTGCTCTCTGGTTGGGGCGCATGGCAGACCTCGTCAATCACAGTCACACTAGCCAATCTATGAGGAAGATGGTTGATGGTATTTTACTTAGGACTGGTTACTCTGCCCTCAAGCAGCATGACCAAATTTCACTGGCTTGATGTGTCGGAGTAGATAGACGTGTTATCCAAAGTCTCTCTTTGGTAGCTGTTACAGGATATGAGACCGTGGGTGGGAGTTGCCCAAAACCAAAACAGAGAAAATGCTGATGATGTCAAAAATGCTGGCTGCAATGTGAATACTTGTTTGGAAATCCTGTTATCCGTGTACACGAATTAAGCCACATGGTAATAGTTTTAGCCTGTAGAGCAGCAGGTGGTGGTTAGTCAGAACGAGCAGCGCACAAATAGCCATGTCAACAAATTTCAGCATAGCTTTTTCATAAACAGTTCACATCCTGTAATTGGGTGTTGATCCATAAATAATTGATCTGAGAATTTGATTCCTTTAGCTTTTAGGGCAGAAGATTGACACACACACACACACACACACACACACACACACACACACACACACACACACACACACACACACACACACACACACCCTCCCCCCACCGCCACCATGCGGTCAATCTTCTGCTTCTGTATTTCTCCAGTAATGTATGCAGCACTATACAAAACCTCAAAAGTAGAAAAAGCAAAACGCAAGCAAAATGGGAGTATTTTTGGAAACCGGTTTGTATTTTGTATGGGGGCAAAATATTAATTAAAAGCTATAAATTGATTCTGAAATGAAAACTGACCCATATATTCAATTAACTATTCATGGTCAGATCGCTTTCTTACTGACGAGTTCATGTGAACTAGACCTGGTTGTTTTGGTCCACATCAGCCTGAACAAAACACACTAAAGTGGAGAAAACTGCCGGATTTGTTTCTAAACGCAGCGTGTGTGAGTTACACCAGCTGAATGGAAAGTCTTGCTGCATTTGAATGACCAGTAAGCCATGACTGAACGTGACCCTGTGCATTACCACGCTCCACTCGAGAGAGTAGTCAAACCGCCAATTACACACTCAAAACTCTAATCTTTTTTTGCTATTTTTGTAACCTTGAACCAACTTGGTACTGTATAGCCTAATTTGGTAACTTTTCCCCTTGTTTTTCCTCCTCAGAGGAGAATAAGGAACTTCCTTGCACTCCGCTGGTTGATTCTTGATTAGATGTTGCTGTCTTGTTGAGTTCAGATACTTGGACACACTTCAGCAGTACATTCCGTGCTACCTGCCATGCATGCGCGTGCTTGTGTGTGTCTACGAGCGAGAGACGGACAGAGTGAGAGAATGTGGCTGTGTTGTGCTCCAGCTGGTTTCATCTTCCAAAGGGCTTACCCTCAGCAAGGAGCAGCCCGCATGTAGGTCAGATTTTAGACACAGTTCCCTGCTGCCAGACCCACACGCGCGCACACCCGGCAATCATCACCAATGTGGTGGGGGGTGGGGGGGGGCGGTACTCAAAGCTTAAGAATAGCCTTTAGAGCCACTTGCATAGACCCGTGACTGGGTACACGTGTCTCTTCAGTTGATTAAGCAGTAACTTTGATCACAAATGAAACCTACACCATCTTTCTCCAAGCCTGAATATACCTGATCAAAAATATTCTCTTTAACAAGTAAACGGTCACGTACGACTGGAGTGAATGGGAAGGTTGTATACATTATAAACTGTTTCAAAGAGAGTTTGACATGCTTTTCTAGGACCATGTACTCCGAGTAAACGTAAACAGAAGTTAATGAAGGAGACAAAATACATTTTCCATCACAAATTGAAAGAAAATGTTTGTACTCTGCAATGTATTTAAATCTACATGTGCAGCAGCACAACTGAGTGATTCAAAGGTTCGCAGCATTTTACAGCCGTCATGACCACAGACGAAACCCTTCCTACTGTTTAAAATTCTTGCATACTAACATTGGTAGAGAAAATTCGAAGGAAACCTAAAACATGGCTTCACATAAATCTCATGCAGGCCAAATACGCCTTTCAGATATCACCGTTGTTTGATGAGTATTTAGCAATATAAAAAGTATTAACTGTTAATTGTGTAGTTCTAATATTTCATGTGTTTCATCATTAGAGAAAGATCAAATTCTTATTTATTTTTTTTATTTTTATCTTTGCCTGCAGGTACGGTGTGACCCCGGAGAACATAATTCTGTATGGGCAGAGTATTGGTACAGTGCCAACGGTTGACCTGGCGGCACGATATGAGTGTGCAGCGGTCATCCTGCATTCTCCGCTCATGTCTGGACTGCGCGTGGCTTTTCCAGACACACGCAAAACCTACTGCTTCGATGCATTCCCCAGGTGGGTCATCATACCGTTTATAAATCTCATGACGGTGGTTTTATTGTATTTATTTATTTCCCCCTCCCCTTTCCTTATCCACTGACAAAGATGATTTAAAAAAAAAAGAGCATTTCTTCTAACTAAATGGTCATGACAATAAAATTAAGCATTTAACTAAGCATGGCTAATAATATTGTTTAACATTTATTGTTTAACTAACTAGATCAAAAGATCTCTCCTTAATTTGTTTGGTCTAGCAGCGTTCCAAGGGTGCCAATATTTTCTATAACCGCATTAGGATGTTTCACCTCATGTATTGCACAGCTTTTCCCTAATTCGCCATGTGACTGTTCCACTTTTTAGTTTCAAGAGTCTTTGCTACAACATTAGCTGACATGGCAAAAGATATCTTTCAGGAATATAGCTTAAAATATAGCTTTTGGCTTTAAAAAAAAAAGAAAATGAAAAAAAAAATTAAGCTCATCAGCTGAAGATGAAAAAAGAGAGGATGCCAAATTTCCCAGGTGTGCCAAAATGCACGTCAATGAGAGCTAGCTGTCAGTGTGTTAGGAGGTGAGTGTGGCTTCTTCAGCATCTAGTTCCAGGAGTGGAGGGGGAAAAAAAACTGGATTGGCCATAGTGTCCCTAATGGTCACACACTATTTTCTTGTTTATAGAGCTGTTGTATATGAGCAATATTGCATTTGCATAAGGTCACTGTGTTAATCATGATCACCTCTCTCCAGACTTCCTTCAGTGTTTCCACAGCTGCATGCCCCTGACTGTGAAAAGGTTGCCCATAATCCATAAACTAATATAATTAATCAAATAAGAAAGTTGTTGTAGCTTTGAGGTGCATTGCATGTTGCATTTAAACATACACGCCAAGCAAATGTTTATTTTGTAAATGCAAAATACTGGGCTATACTTTATTTTACAAAGAACAAAAAATAATAAACAATCACATCTGTTCATCCCTGGTGCCAGAACTACTTATTTGTCAGTACTTTTTACATGTGATTTTCCTGAACTTTTCTTTAGCTAACAAAAACACTGGTGCTTCACCAAACAACTAGATAATAGGAACCAACCATTTTTAATCAGTGAATGAGCCAAATGGCAGTAACCAGCTACCCCACCACTGACCTGATAGATTGTGTGGCTGTTTTCAATGAAGCCCTGGTCACCAGCTCCCAAATAATCTTCTGTCCACCAGGTTTCAAATGAACTTGTGTAATAACTCTGATAATTAAACCCACCCCTCCACTTGCAGCAGCTGCCATAGCAACCAAGTTCTCTTCAAGGCCAACTAAAGACCCAAGGTCTTATTATTCCTTTACACAGAGAATAAGGCACCAAAAACAAACGAGTAACTACAGGTAATAATTTACATTTTCCAATTGACTTCACTAGATTTTTTTTTTTTTATGTTTGCTTGAACATTCAGGAATGATCTTGGAGCTGTATGATCTTTTATACATGGGCTTTCCAACACAGATTTCCATGCTATGCTATATAACCCTTAGCAGAAGAGGAATCCAATCTGTTTTCTATGTAATACACTATAGTGATTTAATATGTCAATATGATCATTCTTTTAACCCTTAATGATGCAGTGAGTAGTGAGTCAAAAGACATGGAAAAGATGTTGATGTGTTTCAGGAGAGTCAGGTTCTTGGCCTGTATCAAGCAAAGAAATCATCTAAGGAAATTGCTGAAATTACTGGAGGAATAGTGCCAAACGTCACCTTTGTGGAAGAAATGTTGAGGGGGAAAAAATGAAGTTTCATGTTAGTCAACAGTAAAAGCCACAGCTATGTTAAAAGTAAAAGTAGGGGTATTTCGACATAAGCTAAATAATGAGATCTCACAAGATTGGGAGTAAACAGCTGTGTCGACAAAAGAAAAACATTTCCTAGTAAGGGTAATTGGGAAGAAGACTTCAGTTTTCCAAGGAGCATACAGATTGGACTTTGGAGCAATAGAAAAAGGTCATTTGGTCCGACTTCAGATTGACCCTATTCCAGAGTGATGGGTGTGTCAGAGTAAGAAGGGAATCGCACAGTGATGCACCCATAATGTCTTCTGTACAAGTCAGTATTAGTTCAGAGGCAGTTATGATCAGGGGCAGGTGTCACTTCATTTGGTAAGGTCTGGCCTCTTTAAATGTTATGTGGCAATAAAATTAAATCAGCTGCCTACCTGAATCTACTGAATGACCAAACATTAAGTTAACGGCTTAACATTCCCCCCCCCCCTTACTTTTTTTTCCTTTCCTGATGATGCAGGCATATTCCAGGGCTCAAATTGGCCGCTAATCTGAGTCCTGACCTTAACCCCATTGAAGGTTTGTGCTAGAAAAGACTATGGGAGTTGTTTGGCTTTCCCTTGATTACTATAAAATCTTTGCCAAAAATGGAGGCAACCTTGGGTATGAATAAATGTTGCATAAGGTTCTTCAAACAATGCTATGGTGAATGCATAACCTAATCCAAGCTAAAGTGGCCCAACGGAAGTTTAAAACACACTGGGTTTTGAGTGCGTGTGGGCCTTTTTCTTCTTCTTTTTTTGGGGGGGGGGGCGGCTATGCAGTTTAAGCCAGACAGTTTATTAAGCCAGACAGCTTACTCCACACTGCCATAGTAATCCTAGCAAATAGAAATAGAAACTATAATCGGAGCTGGCACTACCTTAAGGTTACCTGTCCAGAGTACATGTCCAAGTAAATGTGCTGATTCTCCATGTCATACAAAGGCTTATAGATTCGCAGCTTTTTACTGAGCCTGGCTTTAATAATCTAAACAGGGATAATGGAGAACTGGATTTCACCACTTGATCGAGGCCAACAACTACTACTCTACCACCTGAAAGTTAAAAGCAAAATATCTTTATTTTTTTAACTAATGTTTGTGAGCATGCTTTTGTAACAGTTCCAAATTGCTATGTAGTGCTTTTTGTCACTCAGATTGCCTTGAACAAGCCTATGCTGATGGAGTGCCAGTGGATTAGTAGAGTTGTTGAGAGACTCCTCCTTTTAACAGGGAGGGCTGAAATAACCTACTGGCATCGATTAAGAACTTTTACATTGACCCTGCAATATCCTCGACGCACGCAACATTTTTCCATTAATATTCTCTGCGTGTGTGTCTCAAGCTCAATGCACCAGATGGGTTTTCTCTTGATTTTGCTGTTGGTAACATGATTGCAAAATGACAGTGTGACAAAGTTTGATTCTCAAATTTTTCATTATTGTGCTCATGTACCCCACATCTATTACGTTATTTAATTTCTAAAATGTTCATTGTTTTAATGCACACTTCAGTTCACTGCTCCTGCAAATAGCTAGACGTTACTATCATTTTCACAGCCAGCTCTCCTCCTCCATTTTTACTCCCCTCTTCCATCAGCAGAGCGTGATATTAAATTGCCGTCTGCACTGCTGGAAGTGGACGTAATGTTAATTCAGGAAGCAGCTTTTCTGTGCTCTGCTGGCAAATTTAAAAGGTGCCCTGTGCCCTGCCCCGAGTGCCTTTTTACCTCTTCCACGACTGTCTCTGCTTTTCTCCGCAGTCTTGGATGAATGAAGGCGTCTCGACACTGCTGAATGCTGAAGTGATTACAGTATAGTGCAGGATGTACGCATACGATGCATACTCGGGTCTGTGTAATAAAGTTCACTTCCTTCTATTTGCACTTTTACAAAATGTTCTTTTAAGGTTCAGTAATGTGTAATCAAGGCTATTACTCTGGAAAAGTCAAGCAGCATTGGCAAATTTAGCCTTAATTTGGAACCATACCAACGGCATTTGAACAGAATTGTACCGCAGATCCGAATGTAATTGTTCCTTAAAGAACTAAGGGCATGGCAGCGGAGCGGCTGTTTAGCACACTGATCTGTTATTTCTGCTCATCTCCGACATTGATGAAGAAAAAAAATATCTTTACTTGAGATTCATTTGTAATACGTCTCTGTCTGAATATCTCAAATATTCACGCTTATGTCGGTTGGTCTCACATGACTGCAACACCAAGTATTTGCGGCACAGCAACTGGTCAGGGCTTCAGGGCTTTCAGGATTAATGCTGCTTCCTTTCTAAAGCTGATCCTGCAGTTAGTATAGTCCTCTGCACTCTGGCTTGCTCTCTTGCAGCAGGCGTGTCTATGTTTATCATTAGCATCTCGCTAAGCATACCCTAAAAAAAAAAAAAAAGCCAATGTACAGATACTTCTTTGTGCCTGCAGCAAGTACAGGAAAGCTGTACTGGTTTCATAAAAAAAGGTATTTTTAAAACTCTACTACAAATTTAAGCGCTGGCTTAACAGATGGTTACTTACTGCTTACTTCCAAAAGTATTTGGACACCTAACCAGGACTGTTTTCCCGTTGGGTGTTTATGCTGATTTAGCCACAAGAACATTGGTGGGAGCAGGCACTAATAATGGGCAAGAAGGTCTAGGATTGGCATTCCTGTTTTCCCCGTGTTGTGTTTCCATGGAGCTTGCTTTCTAGAGGCTCGAACAGGTTTGTGCAACCGTTTCAGCGAAATTGTATGGCCATTGCCGATAAAGTAGGGCTGCACGATACATTGTTTCAGCATTGGCACATCCGCAATAGTCACATGACAAACAAAAAAAATCATACACACTATGATAACCCTTAAAACTCAAGCAGCTTGTATATGTGTTATCAAAAACCCCAAAGGTGCAGTCTGAAATCTCCTTATGTCATCATGTAGAACCAGAGTTATCATTACTTGTAAAACATGAAAGTGCTCCCAGAATATGGGAATGACATTGTAAAAATGCCCTTATACAAATAATCTGGAAACACCGGAGTGTATTCAAACTGACATAAAATGGATTGTGAATTTCAAGCTGCCACAAAATAAAGGCAGTGGTGACTATGATAATCACTTGTAAATATGGGTTTAATCTGATTTCTGTGAAAAGTTGGATTTCTTTATTAATTTCAGCCCCCTCTTAAGATACGACTCAAAATCAGGTTTGCGCTCTCCAGCTGAACATTTTGTGACTGGTAGACTAATAACCTATGGATTTTGGTACATGGTAGGTCTGTTTGCCACACACGCACACTACAATACCGATTACTATCATAGTGAGCCACTAGCAAAGACATGAATTGAAAAGCCAGACCTCCTACATCTCTATCCATCAATCAAAAAAAGAATGGAACACTAAGCATGTGTGTGAGAATTGCTTTGATTTAAATGGAGCAATAGCGATCATTAATTTGCATCCCCATGCGATTGGAACAAGAGGGAGTCAGCACAAAAGAGGCAGAGAAAGACATGTGGTTTGTCAACCGCTTTGTGATGACTCACTCCAGAGCTCTGATCACAGCTGTTGCACTCAACAGCATTGTGTACAAGGGCAACAAAAAACCCAGTGCATGCTGCTTAAGTTAGGAGTCTGGTATAATAATAACTATTTATTTTGTAGCACCTTTTATTTATTTTAAATGCAGCTCTAAGTACTTTGTGGCACGAAGGTAACAGAAGTAAGAAATGCAACAAATGATGGTGGAGGGAAAAGAAAGTCAAGTCTAAAAAATAGTTAAAATGTTTAATTATTTTCACTATTCTAATATTTAACAGATATTAAATCATTCAATCAATCAGTCAGATTGATCAGTCATCTTCATGTGAATAGGGAAGAGTCTACATCTACATTTTCCACAGCTCACTAATAACAAAAAAAATTTAGAGTTTCCACAGTGATAGTCATGAGCTGTGCCTCCAATTTCAAACTACAACTGGCATTTAAAGCCATGTACAGTGGAACCTTGAATTACAAACATAATTCATTTCAGAAGCAGGCTCGTATATCAATACTCTCGTAACCCAAATTTAATTTTCTCATAAGGAATAATGGAAACGCAAATTATTTGTGCCCCAAAAAAAAAAAAAAACATAAATATTAAGTATAAAGGAAAAAAACAACAAATTAACCTGCACTTTACCTAAAAAAGTAAAAATAAATCCCGAAAGATTTAGAAAAGTGATTCCGTTTGTGCGCGCAGGCACTGTGAGAGAAGCTAAAGTAAGGAGCCCCTCCCCTCTCCCCCGTTTCGTCTTAGTTACCCTACCTCCACTCTTTGTCCAATGACACACACGCACTAGGCTAATACAGAGAGACAAAATGGGTCTTTAACCTCTGAGACTTCCTTTTGCTTTACACACACGCACATGTGTTATAATACACACACGCTGTACATACACGTCTACAGACAAAATAAAATTTTTATGCACACGTGGTCAGTGTTGTAGTAAACAGTACAGGCGTGCATGGATGTTGATAAGACCCAGCAGGAGAGACGGTTACCCACAATTCCGCAGCGCAAGAGAGAAAAGTCGTTGGCCCAGTTGTGATCACGTGGTGCTCGGTGTCGAAACAAGAAGCGCATGCTTGATACTCTGTACTCGCAACCAAGACGCAGCTTGCAAGTGTTCCGCAAGACGAGCAAAGTTTTTAAATAAATTTTGATTGAAAAGTCAAGTGTAATTTAAAAAAAAATCTTTGCTTGTCTTGCGGAACACTTGCAAGCTGCGTTACAGCGGAACCTCGAATTGCGAGTATTTAGAATATCTAAAAATGTGCAATTTTTTTTTTCTTTTTGTGTGTGAAGGCCCCATGATCTTATGTACTGTAATGGGTAAATGTTACCTGTTAATATTTGAGGACAAAGAAGCATTATGTATTACCGCACAAAACCTTTTTTTTTTTTCATATCTTTTTAAGAAGTTTGGGGGTCGGAGTGCAGCGACGGCCATGATACAACCCCATAGCGGTTTGAGCTTCCACACTCTGATCAGTAACCCAAAGTTTAACTTTTGAGCCACCCCTGCCCTTAAGCTATCTAGAATAGTTCATGAGTTTAAAGACAAGGCACTAAAATGTTCAGTCCACTCAGGACCTTGTGTCATAGGACACTGTATTCGTGCCATTATTTATGCTAGTATTGATAAAACTGCTAACCCTACAGACACGCACCCTATTTTATGTACCAGATAAGCACTCAGTATATAATGTCTATCTCGCTTAATTTGTTAAAATCAAATATAAACCCAATGTTCAATTACTGATTCGTAACATGTTGCGCATCCCTGGTTTATTTCTCAGTAAAAGTAACTTTCATTCTGCATAATTGTGACCCTGCAAAATAAACATACAGTGTAGGCCCTGGGGCTTCAGAAATATTATAAACGAATGCATGATCCTCTCAGAGCAAAACCGTAATTTATAGTACACAAACTGTAGAAACCTGCAACAAAACGTAGTGGTGGTTTTACTCCATATTTTATTGTGATCGCTAAAGTTTTGAATTCAGCAGCCTTGATGCAGCTATTACCTTTTGAAAATTTTTCTTCTCTCTCAAAACAGATTAAGCTGCAATGCTGAACTGGAATGCATTTATTCTTAATCACCGCAAATCGTCAAATCTAGTTGAAGTGCTTGTAAGATAAAGCCACTTGGACAAGGTCGATGTTCAAAGATAGAGATTCCAGAATGTGCACATGGTAAACACAGAACTCCAATTGAACTGTTTTTATTCATATGCATCATGTAGGACACTTGCACGCTTGAATAATTTAAATAATTTCTACTTGGTTATTTGTGGTAGGTATAGCCTAAAAAAAAAAAAAATTGTTGACTAGCTTGATCAGCCACATGTTGCGCAAATAATGTGATCTGTAGGGTTTAAGGTCATCTCTACTTTTGTTCATATTTCCTACCTTTTTTCTTCTGCTGGCTCACTGAGGTCCACTTTACCTTTTTATTACAAACAGCATCACCAATAGCAACAGCAGTGCCACCTTCTTGCTCGGTTTACCCTTGCCATGGGAATCAGTGTAAGAAAGGGTAACATTTAATTGTCCATGACTGACTGTCACAGCAATCAATCAGCCACATCCTAGTGCTCATTTACTTTACTTTATATCCTTGTTTTATTTGATTGTTGGCTTTGAAGCACTCTCCAAAGTTAAGTACAAGTCAAGTACATGGGTTGTGTTTGAGAAATGTACCCTCTGGTCAAAAAAAAAACAAACAAACAAAAAAATTTATAGTTGGTCCACATCAAGCAACAACTAAGAACATTAGCTGAAATGACTGAAATTGGGCTAAGAAATGGCTAACGCATTATTAAACCATGGATGATCACTTAGACGATTGATTTCAACTCTAGATGTTTTTACAATGCAACTTCAAATCTGTGTTTATTAGTGAGAGCATTTTCACAAAGTGTGTGTAACAAGAACTCGTAGGATAGGGACTAAACGACTGTTTAAACAGCCTTGAGAAAACCAATTGTTAGTGAAACTAATGATGAGTGCAGATCATAGTCAGATATGGTCATAATCTAGCGTGATGGGTTTGTCGGGGTCAGAAGGGAACACACAAAGTGATGCATGTCATGCCTAGTGGAGCCAGTGTTATAATCTAGGGTTGCTTCAGTTGGTGACTCAGCAAAATTATATGGCTACAAAATTAAGTCAGCTGATGACCTGAAAGGTTATGGTATCCCATAATTGGAGTTTCATGGCAGAGGCATATTCCAGGACTCAAATTGGAATACTAAGGAATACTTTTTTTTCACATATTTCCACTGTGATCAAAGCTAAAGAAGCAAAAATGTTTGCTATTTTGTGGCTTTTGTAAATTTTGTTTACAAACATGGCAACCTACATCTATGCACTGATGAAATGCTATGCACTTTCAATCATGCACAGGACAACTAGACAGAATTACCCAGAAGCGTTAATTACTTATTGCTCGATTCTTAGTGTCATGGTTTCAAACACTAATCACAATGCATAGTTCAGACTTGCTATTTAAGAAAGATGTTGCTCAACCTGCAAAGCCTTCATTCTCATGTGTTGTGCGGTGTGATTAAACTGGATGAGTTGACAAAAGGTTACACAACTTGAAAATTCTACTTTTGCAAAACCTGCAATCGTTTTGTCGATTATATACTTTAAATCTTCTCAGAACACTTGGAGGGTGGATGAATATTTGCGATCACCCCAAGAAAGTTGCATGGTACAGCTCCACATTTGTCCAAAATAAGGAACTTTTGACAGTCCTCAGTGCTGCTTTCTAAAAGTGGCAGGCTGCAACTTAGAATGAAAATACCGTCTGTAGTGGTGGAGAATTGGTAGCCTCGGCACTGGAGACAAGATTCACTGTTGATCTTTTTCATACTGTAGTTACCCAGCAAGTTAGTTATTTAACAATGGCTATTAAAAAAAAATACATATTTTTTTTATAAGGGCTATATTCAAAAAAGAGGAAACCAAAATATATATATATATATAAAATTTTTAATGAAACTTTGTGATGGTGTGACAGCATTTCAATGCTGTGCCTATAGCATGTGATTTCACCACATGCTGTGCTACACAGTAGGATTAATTAATTTGAACAGGTTCCATGCAACCTTTTCCTGCTCAGGAAGATGCAAGTATGAAACATGTACACCAGGTTTACACTTTATACTCAGTGTGGTCTAACTCTTAGAGCTTGAAAAGCTTGGAGTCACCCAATGGTTTGGTATGTCGAGAAATAGACACTAGTGAAATTATATCCTTTGTGTGATGTGATGTTTTTGTGATGAGCTTTTGTCGAGGATGCAAAGGGATAAGGATAATGACACATGAGTCAGCACTTAGGCAGGAATTTCTATTCTTGTTTATGCCTGTATTAATGCATTTAACTAGCTAACTACATGTCTATTCTTTATCACATTGTGAGAGCAGATTTAATCCTAGTAAATTAGATTTTCAGGCAACCAAACCATGGGACCGGGCAGCACTTTGGAGGTTTCACTTGCCCACTGGACTAGTTAATTGATTCATCTCTTGTCCACTTCTGTATTTGTCTAGATTTTATTTCCCAAAAAGAACATAATGTCATTGGCATAAGATTAAAGTGTCTGTAATAATATTGAGTGCTGATTCGGGCCACCTAAATAAATAAATAAATAAATAAATAAATAAAAATGTTGTAATTATTTTCTTATCCTCACATATATTGTGCCATCTGGACTTGTTGGTCTCGGAGGATTGGCTTTGCACCGTCATCTTGCTACCTTGTCTTGCTACTACTGGAAGGTTTATAGGATGTATTTTGAAAGAGCTGTCTCCCTGATTTACTCCTGATGTTTTTGGAAATGACTTTTATAATCTGTACTTGTTTTGAAGCTCATGACTTCAGATTGCCCTCATACCACTTGAAGAGCCGCCACATACCGTGATGAATCTACTACAAATCCTTTACTTTCATCACAACTGTGTTTCCAATCAGCTTAACACATTTCCAGGTTTAAGATCACATGAAAATATCCCTTTGAGATGAGTTGACACACCACTCCTGTCCCCGCAGAGTCCCAGCCAGCTGGCCACAGATCTCCGTTCCAGACGCTGATTTTCAGTTTGCCGAATTCTAAATTCACAGCTATGTGGGGCAGGAGGAAAACCGTGAATGGATGTTTGAAAGTTTAATGACTCGTCTCTCTGTGGATCTATCGGGCGGCAGCGTGACATGGATTGGAATATTAACACTGCGTCCAGAAACGGTGGGCCAGAGAGGAGAAATTAAAGAGGGAAGAAAAGAAAAAGTGAGAACTTGTGTGGTCGTTAAAGATGTAACAAACCAATGTCCCCCCCCCAATTGGCTAGACTAGTAGTTCTTGAAGCTGACCAGCCTGTTTTACTTGAGCTCCACTATGGTCAAAATAGAGAGGGGTGGGCAGTGTTTCAGAGACCATCCAGCCTCAGGAATTGTGAAGTTTTTTTGTGAGTGCTCTGGATGGAAAATGGCTTAAGAGCGTGTTCTACCTTTAGAGTCAAGGAGCAAAGGCTAGGAACAAATGATTCACCATGTTGTATTAGACTAAAAGCCATCTAAATTACAGAGTACATGTCTCTGAATGAACTTATAACGTTGTGGTGTCTGAAAACAGGGGCTGGCGGAAAACTGTCACAATCCCACCGGTCCATTCCAGAGATACAGAAAGGCTAAGACTTGAGCATGTTTGATTCAAATATATCCACCCCCTTTTTATCACAATACTTCTTTCCACTGCCAAGTGGAATAAACTTTGATATTTAGCTAATGTACTTATTTGTACGACATGCATAAAAAATAAATAAATAAATGAAAAACACATAAAACCGTCTTACACCAAGCCTATCTTTAGTCAGTGTTTACGAGTATGTAATAAACCGAGGGAGTTCGTACCGAACCTTTGCTATACAACATCTTCCTTCAGCCTGTAGTGTAATTATTCATTTATACACGTCTATACATTAATCTTAATCTAAGCTTGTTCAGGATACATATGCTTTATAAATGCTAAGCACTAATTAGCCTTTTGGAGTGCTGAATTAATATGCCAAATGGATACACAGCAGTATAAAAGTTTTATGGCTTCAGTCTTGGATGTCTTGAGGCATGGACAGATGGCTCATATAGAAAACAGATCATTTCTTTAACGCTAAAGATTTTTTAAATTATTTTTTATGATTAATGCATGCAGAGATGGAGACTGGGGTGTAATCTGTTGTCATTATATACATAAAAAAAAGATGATTACTTTTAGAAATTGTGGTGTTGATGTGTTGCTGCCATGGTGATCCAAGGGTTTGGTAATTAAAATAGCATACATGTCCATATTCGTTAATGGACAAGTGAACGCTCCAGGGAGCTTTAAATAAAGTAAAAAAAAAAAAAAAAACTTGCACTCAGTAAAATTTGTAGGTGGAAAATGTTCAAACATATAAAAAGCATTACCCCAACAATTATGGTACAATCTTACTGAATTTCACCATAATTACAAAAAAAAAAAAAAAAAAACGAATCCAAGCAAAAAAAATAAATGAAAAAAAGATACAGAAATTCCTGTAGAGGTTCCTTGTCCTAACTTGGATTCTGTTTTTCTTTTCCTCCTTCAAGCATTGACAAGGTGTCCAAAGTGGCCTCTCCGGTCCTCGTGATTCACGGCACGGAGGACGAGGTGATCGATTTCTCGCACGGCCTGGCCATCTACGAACGATGCCCACGCGCCGTAGAACCACTGTGGGTGGAAGGCGCTGGGCACAACGACATCGAGCTGTACGCGCAGTACCTGGAGAGACTCAAGCAGTTCATCTCCTTCGAGCTGGCTACCTCTTGAAAGCACACCGCAACACACTGTACAACATCACGGCACACACTGCGATGAGCTCCTCTCAGCTGTTTACACACCAAGCTGAGGATCAGCGTCAAGGATTTGCACTTGCTGACGGAAATTCTGGACTGTTCTTTTAAAGTGTATATGGTGGTATTAAGGAACGGGGCCTTTCCATTTCTGCAAAAAAGGAAAAGCCTTTGTTGAGTTTCGTTTTTTATTTTTTGATTCTTTTCTACTTGATGAAGCAAAATTGAGTGCACCACATACTTTTACATTTTTTGCGTTTGTTTTGTCTAGCTGATTTTCTTTTCTTTTCTTTTTTTTTAATGTGTATGTAAATACCCAACAGGGGTAAGTAAATTGATGCACTATTGTGCTATGTTGAGTTGACCACTGTTTTTGTATTATTTGTTGTATTCTTTATTATTTCTGTAGGCATTCCGTAAAATTTTCTTGACTTGTGTAAAAGAGAATTTGCTCAGATTTTTTACAGAGCCAGTCTGTTTGTATAGGTTTTTACTTTCCTTTTTTCGTTGTTTTTTTTAAGCCAGTAAGTGAAGGAATACTACCACTAAGAACGTAACTGATCAAACCACTACATAGTTTCTGGCTCTGGTGGACGGTGCTGTGTGTTACTACAGTAATCAGGGCATTGTTTGTGCATACACACCACACAAAAATTTTCATATATAAAACTTGGTCTGTTTTGGCGCCAGTGCTACAGTAAGCCTCACGCTCTCCAACATTTTTTTTGTCCATCATTTCTTGGGAGCAGGCTTTTCTCAAGGTTAATACTAGCTGCTACTCTTCCACTGAGAAAAAAAACTAAAAAAAAAAAAACACTGTGAGACTGAACTGGCAAAACAATAAGGGTACAAGGTGAATCGTATTGAGCCACAAAAATCATCTCACCCACCCCCAGATTTTTCAGCTGCTTCTCCTTCATGACATTATCTACTGACCCCAAAGGACTGTAACCCCTGAACACAGAGACAAGATAACACTAAAATGCTTCAAGTGCTTATATTTCAGTGCTAGCTTTGCAAATGTTAATGTATTCAGGGGTGGCACTAGACACTAAGAAGATACAATGGTTTAATTAACAAGAAGGAACTTGGTTTATTCGAAGTAGCTGCAATTACCATGTTGCAAGTTTTGAAGGGTTTAAAAATTTTTTTTTTAAATATATATACGTGTTTGAGCAAACGGGCTGAACGTACCGTGCATTGATGTAAGATATCAGGTTAATGATGTTTCTCCACAAGTTCTAAATGAGGTTTGAACCTCCTCCTTTGTCGTCCCCCTCCCCCACCCCCCCCCCCGTGGAGTTTTTGATGGCGACTGCTTTTAAGGAACGACTGAACCACAGCCCTGACTGAGCCCTGCTGTTGCTTTTGATACCGACATTTTTAAACAAGGTCTTTTCCAGTACTTATTAATATTATCTTTACACCTCTTTTAAGGCTGGTTTGTAAGATAATCGTACTGTACACATCATCTCTCCTCTCGATAGATACGTAAAACAGGAAACTGTATTTAGTCTTTTTAATGATTTTGACACTGGAATCGCTGTATGCAAGTATAATGTCAAAAATATACGAAAAAAATAGTTGGTACAAAAGTGCTAGTGTAATTTTTGTTTTTTCAGATGAAAGCCTTAAATGTGCTGTGAGACAGATTTATTACTCACTTGATGTTGGCTGTTGCCTCGGAGCAACCCTCTGGATGTTGTATTGCTGTATAATGGAATAAAGGATGCATGGAATATTGAACATACTTTTTCTGCTTTTTATGAAAAGTGCTTATGATCTGGGTTTTCACGTCACTTCTCACGTTTCATTTATAGTCAGGTACACATGGATGGATGAACTTTAGTTATTTTAGCTACAATTCTGCTGTCTTCCACAGTATATAGGAGAAAACATATTGTGAAGATGAAGTTCAGGTGTTTTCTTTTATGGCTGTTTCTATCCAAATGGGTAAAGAGGTATATAAACTGCTGCGCTTTTTATATGCGATCCCACAAAATAAATTGTCCAAATTATCAATCATACGTAATTTTAAAGTGAGGACTACCTAAGGTTAGAGATCTATAGACATAACCTAATGCTTTTTTTTTGTTTGTTTTTTCTAATAATCTCAGTGATGTTCTGCCAGGGTTATACATCAGCTGACCTTAGTTCCTGCTTGTTATTTTGCATTCAGCAAGTGAAATGCCTGCTTGATTGCGCTCAGGTCATTTGATTAACTTGGGATCATTGTCCATCTGCACACTGAAACCAAGCATATAATCTTGCCGTATACACTTAATAATTTCAAAACCTTGAGGCTTTGATCGGCAGCCAATTTACTAAATTCAACAGAACTTGATTCAAAGGCAATCTCAATAAATGAGAATATCATTGAAAAATTGGTTTCAGTAAATAAAAAAAAATAACTTATAGATTAATTACACAGACTAATGTATTTCAAGTGTTTATTTCTTTCCATTTTGATTATGGCTTTCAGCTAATGAACGCCTAAAAATCAGTATCTCTCAAAATTAGAATATTGTGAAAAAGTTCAAGACTCTGTTGGAGATTCATGGTGTCACACTCTAATTAGCTAATTGTCTCAAAACACTTTCAAACGTTTCTTAAGCCTTTAAATGGTCTTTCCATTGTTGTTAACAGGGTGTTGTATCCAAGCACATCAATGGAAGAAAAAAAGTTTGTTAGAAAAATGTGCACAAACAGGGATAATAACCGCAGCCTTGAGAGTATAGTGAAATGAAGCACATTTAAGAATTTGGGGGGAGATTCACAAGGAGTGAACTGCAGCTGGAGTCGGTGCTTCAAGAGCCACCACGTACAGAAGTGTCCAGGATCTACGGGCTACTGTCGCATTTCTTGTGTCAAGCCACTCTTGAACCAGAGACGTCTGGGCTAAGGAAAAAAAGGACTTGACTGTTGCTCAGTGGGCCAAAGTCCTCTTTTCAGATTAAAGTAAATTTTGCGTTTCATTTGGAAATCAAGGTCCCAGAGTCTGGAGGAAGAGAGGAGCTCAGACTCCAAGGTGCTTGAGGTCCAGTGTAACTTTTGCAGTCAGTGGTGGTTTGTGGAGCCATGTGATCTGCTGGTGTTGTTCCACTGTGTTTTATCAGGTCCAAGGTCAGGATAGACAACTACCAAGAAGTCTTCGAGCGCTTCATGCTTTCCTCTGCTGACCAGCTTTATGGAGATGCTGATTTCATTTTCCAGCAGACCTGCCCACACTGCCAAACGTACCGATACCTGGTTTAAGGACCATGGTATCCCTGTGCTTGATCGTCCAGCAAACCTTTCCAACCTAAACCCCTTAGAAAATCTATGGGGTATTTTGAAGGGGAAGATGCGAGACTCCAGACCTGATAACGCGGAAGAGCTGAAGGCTGCAATCAGAGCAACCTGGGCTCGGCAGTGCCACTGACTGATCGTCTCCATTCTCCGGCTCCTTGCATTGCTGCAGTAATTCATGCAAAGGGAGCCCTGACCAAGTATTGAGTGCTGTTCATGTTCATCCTTTTCAATAGTCCAGTTTGTTTGTTTTTTGGTCTTAAGTGATATTCTAAATTTCGGGCTTTCAATTTTTCATTAGCTGTAAGTCAATCATTAAAATAAAGGAATAAACACTTGAAATATATTGTGTGTAATAAATCTATATAACATGAGTTAAATTTTTTAAATTGAACAATAAAATGATATTCTTTTATATTTATTGAGATGCACCTGTATACACATGATGTATTATGCTTATTTGTCTAATAAAGATTTATCTATCCTAAGAGCTGAAAGCCTGCACTTTCAGCTTTCAATTCCTATATACGCTGCCTGGCCAAAAAAAAAAAAGGGTTCGATTATTGCTTGCTTCAATCAAAGAAAACAACTAAGGAAATTGCTAGAATTAAGAACTGTCCGAAACACTAATGAACCCTGGAAGGACAATGCTGAACTGTCGACTTGGTGAGTTGCTTTATAAAAAAGTGATTGGTGTGTCATTGTAAAAAGGGAAGCTGTTCAGATCTGGTCCTGGAGGGTCGGTGTCCAGCACAGTTTGGTGATTCTTCTGCTCAAAACACAGCTGATTCAACTAACCAATTGTTCAGTGGATGTCTTCAAGTGTCGCTGAATTACAAACTGTGCTGGACACTGGCACTGCAGAACTAGATTTGAACAGCCCGGCTCTGAAAGGAGTGTTATAATCAGGGGTTGCTTCAATTGCTCACGTCTGATAACCTGAACTCCACATCAATGGAGTTTTTCTTCCCTGAGTGAAGAGGCATAATCCAGGACTCAAATTGGGAAAGAGTGGGAGCATGAGGAATCATTTTTCACACATGAACCTGGCCACCATGTGTGCTGTAATCAAAGATGAAGGTGGTTGAATGAAATCTTGGAGCATGCGACTTCGAATATTGCATTCAATGTTTATAGACCTGATTGCATTTCCAGTGTTTACTGATTCGATCATCTCGAGTAAACGTATAGGGTTTTGTAATAGGGTTAAACGGAAATTGGGATGCTTCACACAGAAAATGTACTGACTTTAAGACATTTGACAAAATAATTTACATACATTTCTTACATCAAGAATTTTTTGTCAAATAAATAAGAAAAAGACACTGATTTTTTTTTATAAAAGTAAACTGTCAGTACCATTCAATCACTCACTCACTCATCGTCTATACCGCTTCATCCTGTATACAGAGTCGCTGGGGGCCTGGAGCCGATCCCAGGAGACTTGGCGCATGAGGCATGGACAGGGTGCCAAACCACGTACATTCACACTCTACGGGCAATTCGGGAACGCCAATGATCCTAATCTGCAGATCTTTGGACTGTGGGAGAAAACCAGAGTATGCGGAGGGAATCCACCAAGGACAGGGAGAACTCCATGCACACAGCAGGAATTGAACCCGGGATCTGGAGGTGCAAGGCGACAGTGCCAACCACTAAGCCGCCGTGCCACCCCGTCAATACCAGAAATTCAAAATCCAGGCGATGCTGACAATGACATGGCCCACGGTACAGCATCAAACATCGTTGAATAGCCTGATGACATATCGTGTGTAATCCTGGCATTTCAGCAGCCGTAGTAGAAGCATTTTCTGTTCGATTTCTCCAAAGACAAAATTAGTCTTGTCTTGGCGTTGTCACTCTTGGCCTTCCAGACCGTGGGCGATCAGCAGTGGAACCAATTGAAATCTGTTACACAGCCTGGAAATGGTATTCCTGGCAACTCCAAACTGACTGGTGACGTCTGCTTGTGTGGCGTTCTGAACGGGGCGTGACGTTAATTCCACAGTCGGAATGTTTTCCTTACTTTTCGTACCAAGGCGGGTCAACTGAACATCACCACATGATCACGAATTTTATGCATATGCACGGTGTCCCTTAAGAAGATGGAAAATAAATGATCGCATGACAGTAATGTAGCAAGTGGAAAGTTTCTTTTGTCAAAAGAGTATATTTACTTTAATTTCAGCCCTATTTGGGGTTTTTTCAATCAGCAGAGTTGAGCCCAAGGCAGCTGTTCGAATATAAATAACAATAATAGTTTATATTTTATAATGTAGTGCCTTTCACCCACTCAAGGTCGTGCTTCAATTCTTCTTAGTTTTTTTTTTTTTATGTTTTTCTTACTCTTTAAACAAAAGCAAAGAATGATAATTTCGAAGATCTGTGCCCTTGAAACTCCGTTTTTCCCGAGCTTTTGTCTGGACATGATGTTTTTACACAGCGTTGGCAGGGACAAAGGCAGCACTTATCTGGTAGCTCGAGCTGACGGCCAAAATCAAGCCTCGTGGGGCAGAAAGTGCTTGTTAAAGTGAGTCATTTATGTCATCTGCACAGTACATTTCTCTTTTAAACACCATATCCACACTTCCTCTCTTCCTCTGCCTATTGCTTAGAGAAGAGTGTTGTTCCACTGGATGCTCTTCAGCATTAAATCACTCCTGTCCAAGCGACCCGGAGTGGCCTGTTGACTAGTTGCCGGTTCACCTGAGTAGATTGCTGGCTTTATGCCATAGTTGATGCCAGGCCTTGTGCCAAAGTTCTGTTCTTCGCACACATGCCAGAATGAGAAAAATAAGATGAGGAGTTAAGGAGAGAGAGATAAAGACAAACCTATGCTCAACGCTTACAGGCTTTGTGGTTGATAAATAAAAAGGGATGCGACCACTGCGGTTTCTATATTATGATCAGGGATAATATTTAGTTTTATTTATTCCTTTGGCTGAGACTTGTTTTCAATAAATGACTGGGACCAAGTGCAAGACAGGCATAAAGAACAAATGAAGCCACAAGTAAATACTAATGTCTGACTATGTGCTGGTATTCTGGGAACTCATTTATCAACATTGCATGAAAACCCTGAGTGTTTCTTAAGCATAACTCTAAAGCCTTGTATATACAATGTATATACTGAATGTGTGCTAATCATTTGGACAAGTGTACTCCATGTACTATAACTACACCCCCCCCCCCCCCAAATAATGTATTTTTATTGTTTTTATTTTAAACCTAAACTTTATGCTTAATGTAATATTACCTCTGTCCCAGTTCTTATAATTATGGGAGAATTCTGCACTTGACACTTAAGTTTAGAGATGCATTGCATTATGCAAATGAGTTAAGCAATGTTACCGACCTCTGGTGACCACACCCTCATATTCCTATCCTGTTTAAGCTTGGAGCTTTGTTCAAGCAAGAACTTTGAATTAAAAATGATTTATTATTTTTTTAAAAAATGCTGCATACATAGGCAATAATGATTTTATTATTATTTTTTAACCATAAGGGAAGGCAATAAAAAATGTGTCTATTTTTATACCTCGGAATCTTTCCAACAGATGAATAACAATATTCACTGCCTCAACATGAAAGCCTCGACTAAGCTAATACAAGTGCCATGAAACATGCGAATCTTCTCTGAAGCAGGGATTATTTCCCCCTAAGGGGGGAGTTTTCTCCTAAGTTTGCTCAGCTCTCGATTCCCTCTGACCAGGCAGCTCTACTCTATTATACAACAGCTAGAGATTGGGAATGGAAATAAGTTAAACATTTCTCAAGATGTCATTTTGTAGCATAACACACTCAGGGGAAAGTGCGATCGGCCCTCTGCTGCATACGTAAGCTCAAAGACTGCCATGATAGGCTAGAGAGAGAGTCTCCACATACAGGGCCATTTGTCAGGATTCTTTTTTGTCTTGCTGAGGAACCCCAGAGATTTATATACTAACCTACAATAGTAATGTATTTATGCTGTTAATGGAAAACCACAGATTCCATCAAAGTCCTGTTTCACAGGAATAATATGCACTCGTAGGGCCAAAAAAAAAAGGATTTATCTAAGCAGAGTCTTCCATTGGATAATTACAGCAGTGATTAATATCCAGTAGTTCAGCTGGCAACAAGTTATGCGACCCTAACTGATGCAGTCATTTCTTAAACAACCTTGTCAAACCATGACACATCCTGTGGTCGAGGCAATTATGTGACTCAGAAGGGAGATATTATTGGTAAAGAAAACAACTAAGGATATTGATGAAACTACCCAATTTGATTAAGAATTGTAAAAATATAAAAAAAAATTATTAACAATTATTAAAACCTGGAAGGATAGTGGTAGCCTAATAGCTGTGTAGCCTAAAGGAAAACACTTAGCAGTGAGGCTAACAGGGGGGAAAAAAGCATCAGTGTGCTAGGGAGCATAAAGAATACGCTTTGGAGCACTGATGAAGTGATGCACCCATCATGCCTAATGCCTACAAGCAAATATGACCTGATTATGTACTGAATGACTAGGTTTTTCCATTAATGGATTTTTGGAGAGATCATTTTCTCACATGGATTGGCCATCACAGCGTCCAGACCTTAACCCCATTGGGAATCTCTGGGATTTGATGGAGAAGGCTTTTACGCAGCAATCATCGCCCATCATCTATAGAAGATCTTTCTTGGGAAATTAATCCAACTCTGGACGGAAATAAAATGTGACATTATATAAGCTTATCAAAACGATGCCAAAGCCACAATGAAGGCAAAATGTGGTCCAGAAACACTAGTGTGTGTGACATTTTTTTGGCCAGGCAGTGAAGATTGTGCCAAAAGAAATTATAACACCTAACGCTCCAGGCAGAATTGATGGTTGGAATGGAACATAGCTGCTTAGATACTCCAGTTTTAAAATTGTCCATAGCATGATTTTGAAACCATTGTGTCTTGCATTTGTGCTCTTTGTTCCCTGTAACTTGGTTAAGGACAGCAGAGCTTAATGGGTCATGGACACCTTTCTATCACAGTCAGCATTAAATTCAAATCAAATTCAAATTTTATTTGTCACATGCACCAGTCATACACAGTACGATATGCAGTGAAATGCTTAGGCGACTGCCTGTGACCTTAGAATTATTTTTCCCAGCAATGTGTGTTACACTAGATCTTATGTGGGATCAGACCAGATGGGATAACCATCGCTCTTCACATGCATTACTGCGCCTTGGGTGCCCATGACCCCGTCATCATTTTTTTATTGTCGTTCCTTGGGCCAGTTTTAATTGATATGAACACTTACAGTACTGTAGTCACTGAAGGAACACTTATTCCTGATTTGAATTGAACATTGCTTATATTTACAACATTAATAAATATCACCATAAAGTGAAATGAATAACATTGATTATCAAATATATAATCAATTAATCAATATGCTGGTGAGCATATGCAGAGCAATGATTAAAAAAAAAACCTCTAAGATTAAATGAATAAGGTGGTAAACAGTAAGAGGAGTTATATGCAGGTTTACAACACAGGTTCTCCAAAATATACCTGAAACAGATAAAACTTTTTTTTTTAATCACCATTTTATGGTAAAATTAATTACTACATGTGGTAATTATGTGACATTTCTACTTCTGTACATGTTTTCTTCCCCTTATTGCGTTTCTCCTACATGTGTAATTACAACTTGTTCTATCCTCACTTCAACAAATGAAACCCTGAATTTTTCTGAGTGCTGTTCGTCTAATACCAATGTTAGAGAGAGTGACTAAGAGGCACAGGGCAGACTCCATGGAGTGGCTGCTTGAAATTGGAATGATTGTGATTCAGCAAACCTCCCTCTGTGATAAAAGAAGAAACTAACTTGTAAAGTTCAATTTTTTTTTTTTATAGGAATAGAGAAAGGTAGAATAGGCTCTATGGTTCTCTGGTCGTTAAGTCCTGGTCAGCATCCTGAGCAATGGACCCAAGCAAGCGTCTTTGTATATAAGTGGAATGTTCTTATAATGATGGCACCTTAGAGATCTGAAGTGATGCGCTGCGGTTTCCATGTGGCTTTGACACATTAATGAGACAGGAAAGAAGAAGATCAGACTTGGCTCTTTTTTTTTTTTTTTTTGGCTGGATTTGTATATATTAAAGAGGTTATTGGTTATGAATATGGTATTCAGATTAAAAAGATGTGGCCTTAAAATCCCAACTGCATAAGGAGGAATTAACAGACGAACAGCTCATCATCTCTACATTAAGAGTGATTATGACCTTAGGTGATTTACCTCAGGTTGCAATCGTAGGAAAATAAATAAATAAATACCCAGTGCTTCAAATGCAGGAATTTTTCTCTACACTTTTTCAGGAAGGGTTCCATATTAGCCCAGGCCTGGTTGGGTTTCCTCCGGGTACTCCAATTTCCTTCCACAGACCAAAGATCCAAATTGCCCGTAGTGTGTGTGTCTGTGTTTGCCCTACAACGGATTGGTACCCTGTCCACAGTATACCCTACCTTGTGCCCCAAGTGTCCCCTGGGATAGGCACCAGGCCCTCCATGACCCTGTATACATGATGTACTGTAGCGGAATAGACAATGCGTGAGTGAGTGAGTGTGAGTGAGAGCAGCTACAGTTTAAGACAGAGGCAATGTGGTGCCCCACTGTTGTGTATGATCAGGACTTTCTCTTATTACTTGTTCAGAGCAGTGGGTTACTTTTATCTTTCACCATGTTTCTCAGCAATCCCAAGCTTCATCTAGAGTCTGCAGTATGTAGAGCATCAGAAAGCCAACAGCTTGACGGTTACCCGTGTTGATCTGGAGGTGGCTTATTTGGTGGTAGCTCAGTAGCCGTGGTGTTATGCAAGTGTGTAGGTCAAATCCCAGGGCTGCCAAAGAAACACTGCTAGGCCAAGTCTTTGATCATGTCTCTTAATCTTCAGGTTAATGCAACTGTAATCCTGTCTCTTTAGATAAGAGTGACTGCCAAATAAACATTTTCACATGCTCATGCAGAAACCTTGCATATACTTATTTCAGAAGTAGCAACTGTGGCATGTTAATTCATGTATATGGCATCTGCATTGCTGGGTTTCTGATCATTTCTGTGGGTCATTTTGAATTGCTGCATGTTTTTCATAGTAAAAAAAAATATATATGTCATTGTTCCAAACCAAATGTAGAAATGAATCATCTGGTGTGTGATTGACTTGCTGCTAAACATTACATTTCAAATACAGACTTTTCAAAGCCGACAGCATATTAAACTCTAAGATATGACAGTATGCCAGTTGTCTGCTAACAAGTAGTTAAAATGCAGTAAACAAAGCCATCAATATGATAAAAGTCGACAGGCTTTGCATAAACTGGAACAATGTTCCAGTACAAACAGTTGAACTGAATGTACACCATATTCGTATTCAGAAGAACAATGCAAAAGTTTCGGAACAAAATCAGACTTAGCCAATTGCATAAAACAAGGGAGTGTGCTGGACCAACTTGAGATGTGAGTGTTTATGAATTAAATCATTTATGAAGTTGAGCTTAAGCGCTTTCTAAAATTGATTTACATGAACGTAAACTCTATGCGCAACCAGAGTCATTGTTATATGCTGCGCTGACCACTGCAATGTATCATATTTCTGTTTGATTTCAAAAATCGTAGAACTATGTATGTGAATAAATACACATTTTTTCCTGCTTTATATGTGCATGAACAGTCTTATCCATGGGACGACATGGTGACTTATTGGTTGGCACTGGCACCTCCAGGTTCCGGCTATGATTCCCGCCTCAGGTGCATGGAGTTTGCATGTTCTCCCTGTGCTTGGTGCGTTACCTCCCACAGTCTAAAGACATGCAGATTAGCCTAATTGCCATTCCCAAATTGCCAGTACAGTGTGTTTGAGCGTGTGAGTGTGTGTGCCCTGTGATGGATTGGCACCCTGGCTAGGTTTTAAGATAGGCACCTTGCCCCCCCACGACCCAGTACACAGGATAAAGCGGTATAGACAATGAGTCAGTGAATGAGTAAGTGGGTCTCATCCAGAATAATTGATAATTTGTTCCTAAAAATCTACATAACATGAATATAAATTGAACATGAAAAATAGATGAAGAATAGATTTTAAGCCGAAATATTTTTTACAAATATCTATATTATTAAAAATTATCTTAAAAATAATAAGTATTAATTTTTTCCCTGCACATGCCTAGTTTCCAATTGATCTGCACAGCCACAGTTATTATCTGATGAAACCTCCACCAGAGAAAAGAAAACTGTCAGGCCAGTTAAGATGGGAACATTTGATAAACAATATTTTATGCTTATTAATACCTTAAGTAAACACAAGTACATTGTTCTTGTTTTAATACTGATTACATTTTCAACAGACTTCCAAGCCAAACACTGAAATGATTGAAGGACCAAACATTGATTCGTGTTCCTGCAAACAGTTGTGATTTGGATGCAAGTTTGGAGTCAATAGCATGCAGAAAGGTCAACACTGATCTGCTCTTTTGTGCTCTTTTAAAAACTCCTCATGCTTACCGACGACAAGCGAGTTGACAAGTATGCAACCACATATTTAGTCCAACACAGCAACCGCAGTTCTACATACAGGGAGCAATTATGGCTAAAATCTTGTTCAAGAATGACAATTTGATTGGGCTTACACTTTTTAAATTATTTATAGCTGTCAATCATTTGGAGAGCAAATAGACCCACTAACCATAACAATAGTACGTCCTTCTTGTGACACCAAAACAACTCTGGCACCAAGATGTGAGCAGAAGATGATCCTGTAAGTCCTGTGAGCTGCAAGGTGGGACATTCCTGGATCAGACAAGTTTGTCCAGAGAGCTGGAGGCCAAGTCAACACCTTGAACACGTTGTCATGTTTCCCAAACCATTCTTAAACAAATTTGCACTGTGGCAGGCTGCTAAAAGAGGGCACTGCCATTAGGGAATACTTGGTCTGCAACAATTTTTGATGGCCATTACATGTCAAAATAACATCTACAGGCACACACACACCCGGCCATCCACATGACATAAAAGAAAACATGATCCATCAAACCAGGCCACCCTTTTCCCTCTTGCTCTTTCTTGTTCCAGTTTTAGTGTTCATGTACCCATTGTAGGAGTTTGGAAGGTGACTACGTTGTGGCTATGCAACCCTGTGAACAGCAAGGTGCGATTCAGTGTGGATTCTGACACCTTCCTATTATAGCCTGAAATAACGTTTTCAGAAAATTGTGCTACAGTAGCTATTCTGTGGGATTGGCCCAAACAGGCTAGCCTTTGCTTCCCATGCAAATGAATGGGCCTTGAATGCCAAGGACCTTGGCACCAGTTCACAGTGTGTCCTTCCTAGGACGACTTTAAGTAGGTACTAACCACTGCATACCAGGAACACCCCAGCAGACCTACTTCTATCAGATCATTTGAGTGTTCACTTGCTGTCTAATACTGTATATCCCTCCCCTTGACAAGTCTGAATATAAGAAGATAATTAAAGATATTGCTTTTAAATGTTATGGCTCATTGGTGTACAATTATTGAATAACATTTATGATGAAAAGTAATTCTTGTATAAACAACTATTTTCATCATTATATAAATCATAATAATAATAATAATAATAATAATAATAATAATAATAATAATAATAATAATAATAACACTGGTGTACAAGGAGAAAGCCTAGGAAATAACAATAGCTACCAGTACAGTTTAGAGGTAACTGGTAGCTAACTCTACTGGGAGACATTCTTCTTCCCTGTCTCCCAGGACTGTCGTGATGGCCGGATTTTCTTGACATAACAGCAATAACAGAACCCCTGTTGAAAATAATTCTTCACTCAGCAGTGGGTATGTTTCAAAATCCTTTAAATTAGCAGTTATTAAAACGCTAATTAAGAAACCTGACCTTGACCCTTGGCAACTTTCAAATTATTGGCCGATATCAAACCTCCGCTGTATCTCTAAGATTCTGGAAAAGGTAGTAGTGCAGCAACTATAGTCATATCTACATAGAAATAGCATAAACAAACTGTATCAATCAGGATTTAGTACCCATCACAGCACAGAGACAGCACTTGTTAAAGTAGTAAATTACCTCCTATTGGCCTCTGATCAGAGTTGCATCACTATACTTGTTACTTGACCTCAGCGCAGCTTTTGACACCATTGATCATAGTATTCTCCTTCACAGATTAGAAAATGTAGTAGGAATTACAGGAACATCCCTCTCCTGACTCAGATCCTATTTGACTGATTGTTATCAGTTCATAGATCTAAATGCTGACTATTCTGCATGTCCTCAAGTGGAGTTTGGTGTTTCACAGGGTTCAATTTTAGGCCCACTGCTTTTTTCTCTTTACCTGCTTCCTCTGGGCAACATAATTTGTAAGCATGGTATTAGTTTTCATTGTTATGCTGATCACACACAGTTATACGTCTCAGCTAAACTAGATGAGAAAAACCAGCTTGCTAAAGTTGAGCAATGTGTGCAGGACATAAGAGATTGGATGTTAATTAACTTCCTTCTGCTTAATCATGATAAGACAGAAGTCCTAGTCATAGGACCCCAAGCAGCTAGAAGCAAGCTTTTCGATCACACTGTAACTTTAAATGGCATTTCTGTTCCATCAAGTGCAACAGTGAAATACCTCGGTGTGTTTATAGATACCAGCCTTTCCTTTGAAGCACATGTAGAAAATGTTACCAGGAAAGCTTTCTTTCACCTCAGAAATATTGCCAAGATAAGTAATATATTGTCACTAAACGATACAGAAAAACTAGTTTATGCTTTTATCACCTTTAGGTTGGACTATTGTAACGCCTTACTGTCTGGTTGTTCAACTAGGTGCATAAACAAGCTTCAGTTAGTCCAGAATGCAGGAGCGAGAGTCTTCACTAGAACCAGAAGATACGAGCACATCACCCCTATATTATCCACACTGCATTGGCTCCCTGTGAAGTTTCGCATACATTTTTAAAATACTACTATTGACGTATAAAGCATAAAATGGTCTCGTGCCGCAGTATCTGAATGAACTTCTAGTGTCTTATGATTCGCCACGCCTACTTAGATCAAAGGATGCAGTTTGCTTGTCAGTACAGTGAAACCTTGAATTACGAACGTAATTCGTTCCAGAAGTGGGCTTGTATTTCAAAACACTCGTAAACCAAATTTAATTTTTCCCATAAGAAATAATGGAAACTCAAATAAAATAAAACAAATTAACCTGCACTTTACCTTGAAAAAAAAAAAGTAAAACTAAATCCTGAAGTGTTTCCATTTGTGCGCGCAGTGTGTGTGTGTGCGCGCGTGCGTGCGTGCGTGTGAGTGAATCCCTGACCAGGTCATTTAGTTTACTCTGAAATTAGATGTGGTTCAGGAGGAGCATATGGTGGACTAAAGTCTGGGTCCGCTGACATCAACGGCCCTGGATCAGCTGCATCCTGCTCATCTTCTTGATCATCATCTGAGTCTAGAGAATAGGATTCTGGGGGAATGTCTGAATATTTCCATGCCCCATTTCTTCTTTCTTGAGATGCTTTATAGATAAGTTGCACATGTAATGCAACAATAATGAGGGGCCCAACTCTTGTCCTGATCTCCAATTTTGCATCCAAACATTTTGCATGCCTTTTTCACCACTGCCATTATATTATACCAAAGTTGGCCAAAGTTATCTATGATGTTGATGCAGTTTTCTGGGTATTTTGGCTCCTGAGCCTAATAACACTTTCACAAACCATCAGATGTGAAACGTAGTTCTGACCAAAACAAAAGGTACTCTGCAAAAAAAAAAAAAAGACAAATAAATTACAATTAGTTAATAATCTTTAGTAAATATAATCTATTAAATAACCATTTCTAAAAATTGTACCATTTTCATTGTTCTACCTTACTTTCTCTAGAAGTTACAAAGCATAATGACATCACACACCCCATCCCTTGTAGGCAAACGTACTCGTCTGTGTATAAATCTTTATTGTGAAATAACCTGAGAATTTTAGCCAACCAGCACCTTTTGCACCTGTTTTTTTTATTTATCTAATCAAATATGTAAGAATTAGCACATTTTATCTTGGATGGCGATAATTTCCAAACAATTGTAGACCAGTGTAATTCAGAAGTTGAGTGTTTCGTTATTTGGCATGAGTATTCATCCAAGGGGAAATGTAATAAAATGTGGAAAAGTTCAAAATGGGTAAGTACTTATGCAAGTTATTGCGTATTAAAGAAATTGGTTAAAATATCTATTTATTTTTGTAAGTTTTTTTTTTTTTGAATGGGTAACTTGACAAAAGTGCATGACGGTGCATGTGGTGGAGGGAATGAGGATGTGGTGCTCCCACTGGGAAATGGGATGAAAGATACAGTGGCAGTGGAAACGTCTGTGGTCTCAGTTTATGCTTCGGTTCACATTTTTTGTGTTGGAGAAATCATCAAAACGCCTGCTGCATTTATACTCGTGCCTGACTATATATATATATTTTTTCACCTGAAACTCTCTTCACTCATTTACAGCTAGCCATTTCATTCTTCTTGTGTCTGCATTGTATTCTCATAATATTTGCATTTTTATAGATGATCCCTACCCATCCATAATGATGCTTCATTGCTCATTAGCATGCTCATTATTTTTAACAAAGTCGTGGAAGGTCTTCCACCCACCAATGAGAAAACTTTCCATCGTTTAGACTGAAGCTACATCACACTGAGCAAAAGTTGAGAATTGATTCGAGTTTCAAAG